>JAOTON010000285.1:0-65816 GCA_034440635.1 Lepas anatifera | reverse complement strand
AATGACGATGTAATGACTTCCGTACACAGGTATATTTTGTCACGGGATATGTGATTTCTAATAATATTTTTTGATGAAGGTAAATAGGGACAGCATTTTTCAAGTCATTTTTGGTGACTAATTTGAACAAGAACAAATCAAACAGCTATCAAAGTACAAATAATCGTGAAGGTTCCTGTAAAATTATCTTCGAATTATATGTAAATCATACCACAACAATCCTATTTATAAATTTACTATGATCAATTCAAAATATCATTTTTTATGAAATACCCTGTGGTATATATATATATATATAGTGTGTAGATTTATGGTGAAAATAATAATCAAAAATTATCAGTTTACCAAATTTAGGGGTGCCCAATGCCCACATCCAACCATTGACGACCAGATACAGTGCCTATCCACCAACAATGCGTTCACTATATAATCGGATGGGCAATGAAAGACTGTTAAGCACGCAATGAACGGTAAAACCCCTGCAAGAACGAAGTCACGCACAGCTTTTGTCATTGTTGACAACCATAATTTAGTTTTCATGAAGGATTTTTTCGATAGAGGAGTTCATAGGTAACTTTCCAGTGGTTAAAAGCAATTTGGGTAATTGATGAGGGGGTACCAAAATAGCCGAGGTCAAGCGACGTACTCCAGGTCATCCCTCGCCTTTTGGCAGGGCTTGGGTGACTGGGATCAGACTGCGAGCTTTCATGTAATTCTCTATGTCCAACACACCTGACTCTCTAAGTCATATTTAAAATTTCCTTAGGGTGAGATATTAAGCGAACACAGACAAGGCATTCCTTTAATCACGTGACTATTTCTTTCCGGCCGTGTTCCAAAACAGCGCTCGACTTCTGATCGATCGTCTGTTTTAGATGTTTAATTTTTCAGCAATAAGCAGAAAATAAAGCTGGTGCCGCCACTAATCTTCTGAAAACCATGCTAAAGAAATTATCATTGATCAAAATGGAACACTTGCCTAGGTGAATTTTGTACCAATATACCATAAAAAACTTCTCAAAACATAAACTTTCTTAAAAGGGTCTCGAAGCACATATATAGTGCTTACGTTGAAGTGACACGCTTGATGAAAAATACTTCCATTGCTCAGTTAAATCACGAATAAAAATACATCAGTAAGGTCATTCAAGTAATCACCCGAGCAAACAGTTCATCTATAAAAAAAATTCAATCTAATAAGAATTGTCTTAAGGGGATGATAGACTTATCACCCTCTTCCCTCTCTAGATCTTAACGACGGCGTAATCCTCCTTATATCCCTTGCAGCGCTGAAGGGGGTTTGACAAGCAGTACGAGAAGTATCATACTGTTATGTAATTTTCAAGGAGGTTTGTGTATATCCTCGTGCAATCAATTCTCAAAATTCATTGACCGCGAGTGTTCTGGTCAAATAGAATTACTAAGAATGATGCATTTTAATGCAATGACGCTACATGAGTCGGCGATACCCAGTCGCTCAAAGCTGAAGGTCAGTATGTCCAAGTTCAAAATGTTCTTTTTCAAGTTCAAACGGGCACATATGGCCTCTGCAGCTGCAAAGTGCCCTAAAACCCCAATTATATATATTTCAAGTTCAAAACCCTCATTTTCCGGCCAAGGAGTTGCTATACTGCTGGTAATATTGTACAAAGATTATCGGGAATATATCACGCGGTTAAGCGTAATCGGTCAGTGACCCCGAATGACCTTTGACCTCAAACTGCAGAGGATATTGTTTTGAACTTTCTGCATCCATGAATTTAGTTTGCTTTCAGTGTATTTCTACTCACATTCCGTTATTGTATGTATGTACAGACATCTACCAGCCTTTGAGCCATTCCCGAGTTAACATAAAACCCGGGCAGGAGATTTCCTAGGCCATCTAAGTGAATGCAACAGTTAATAACAAATCATTGGATAGGGACAGAGTTTTCTAATTCGATGTCATTAGCCTGTGGGAGCATGTGTTGAAGTACTGAGCATGGTGAAACACGACATTTATACAAGCTGTGGGATACGAAAAACAGGGCTGGGTATCATTCGACCGTACTGCATAAAGAGGAGGCCTCAGACTGCTGCGTATCCTTGACTGACGACACTATTTTTGGTGACTCGCTTTCAGTTGACTACAAGCACGGCCACGCACCTGCACCTGTGCGTGGGTTGGATCCCACCCAGACAACCCCACAGGGGATCGCGGCAGGAGGCGGCGGAGACGACGGGGACGAGCTTGTTTTCTTCCCGCCACGACTTTTGAGTCACCCCTGGACACCTTCTTCGGAATCAGGAGTGGTACACATAACACCTTACCCATAGTTCAATCAAATGGGCTAAGCTGATTTGTTCAGGGACCAAGTGGTACAAAACAAATTGTGACGATAGACTGGCAAAACTCAGGTGCAGATCCAGGGGTCGAGCCTGGCTATGTGCCAAGCACAACAACGTTTATTTGGTTACCCGATTATTTCAAAACGTCAAACAAACGTCTCGATCGATGCAAAAAGCGCATCAACGCTCTTAACTATCCAGCCCCTCACGAATTTTTTGTAGCCGATTAATATCCGTCAATATACCGCCGCCTCGCCAAAACCAAGGCCACCACATTACGGCTGAGGTCACTGTCCCGCCGCTGCAAGATGTACAACTTCGTTTTAATTTATTATAAATGAACATTTATTTGGTTCTAAAATATCTTGCTATTGATTATGGAATTCAATGGTTTGCGCGTGGGCTATAGGGTGCATGACCATCCTCATCACGTGGTGAATTCGTAAAGTAGGATATGCTACGGGGCTGTTGTGTCTATTTTCGAGGGCTGTAAAACTTGTGCCGACAATTTGACCAATGCTTTGTTCTACTAAACTTCGATGATTTGCATTTCTTGGGCAGCACAACAATTAGTATTTGGTCTCTTCGTTGTTATAGCCACAAATGCAGAAAGGCGATGCAAATATTTGAACTTGATTTGCCTGGGTGTTCAAATGGTTTGAGATGCGCGTCTCTTAAGATATCAATGACACTCAACAGGGAGCTTAGAAATTTGAGCCATATCAAGAATACATTTGGGCTGGTTGCCTACTTCGCATGAATGCTCTTCGCGCCACTTGTTTTTTCAGAAGGGTTGATTTAGTGGCAGCTTATCCTGATTTGTTCTTATGTTGAAGAAATTTTAGTTGTGACTGGCAGAAAGCATATTTTGGAGTCTGTTGCTCCTTGCATTAATTCAGTTCTTTGGTGCGCGTTTCGGAGTGATCTGTCCGTATTGTTCTGCCTCCAATTATGTAAAACGCTTTGGATATAGTTGCGCAAATGTCTACGGGTGAGGTTGTGGAGGAACTGCAGTTTGTGGATTTCGCGTCTTGTCTTGAGTGATGTCCAGTCGAGATCAGCCTAGCCGAGTCCCCCTCCCCTCCTTTCTCGCCAACAGCCAGATCTTATCCACCCTGTCTGATTTTGGTCGTTTCTATAAAGAAAATCACGATTCTACCCAGTCTCCTCAACTTTTTTTAGATCCGTTACTGGGCAAGTGGAACGTTGGATCCTCGGCAGTTTATCATGGATATAGTTTTTACACTTTGTCAGAGTTAAACCTCCTGAGTCCCCACGTATAGGTATCTATACGCAGGTTTGAATGGCTCTACCACCTCTTACCAATGTCGTAGCCTTTTAAAGCCATTATGTATACAAAGCTTGAAATTTTAGTCTTCGTCTGGTGTCAAAGCCATAAACTAAACCCAAGGGTGAGTGAGTCCAAATTTTCTTTGTTTGACAATAGACGCGGGCGCCGGACGGTTTCGCGGCTGCTCCGAGGAAGGTCGGTAGTTCAAAGAATGTTACTGAAGAACCTAGTTTTGATAAGTGTATGAACAGGAAGCTTAAGTTATTGGAAATTTATCAGTTTCGTCCGGTGTTTTTAGCATTTGTGGTTGCTGAACAATCTTCTTCGAGGATGCTATATATAAGATTTTATAAGCCCAATAAATCATACTTAAAAATCTTGGAATTCTGATTTTTGTTCATTATTGAGTTCCTTGTGTCCAAAACACCAAAAATCAAAAAGGTTTTGCACTTACATCAAATACTTTGGGCTCGGGTCTCAAGAGGACCTATGTTTTATCCTAACATATGCACTCTGTTTAAGACTTGTGAATGAAAAAAACGTAATTGTTTTGCTAATCATCTTTAAGATGATGACATTCACTACATTGATTCGTAATTTAAACATACTATTTTGACAATATTCTAAGACCGGCGACTACACTGCCTTCTGCTAGAACCAGTCGGAAGATCGATGGTACTACGTTAACGACACCTCGCTCAAGGAAGTGCCAGCAATAGAAGCGAGAGAGGCATCAGCATATTTACATGCTCTGTTACACCACAAAAATTTGTTCATAATCGTGGAATAATTGTGAAGTGATAGTATTCATGGAAAAAGTGCCATATTGTTATTGGATATATTCTCACGGAATTTTTCAACCATGCACGCTGGCATGCAATAACATGGACGTTAATATAAAACAATTAAGCGCATACCTTTGATGATTAAATGCGATGACACTTTTTAATACGGACCAAAGCCATGATGTCTATTCCAGTGCACCATCCACATCATTTCTTTGATTGTTTTCTAATATTTGTATATCAATGCATTCGGTTAAAATACACCATTGAGGGTAAACCGGTTCAGTACGCGCCATGACTTAGGATATGTTTCTCCAAGGCAGCCTGGGTATAATACCTGCCAAACAGTCTGTAAAATGCTTGCATACATGCATTCTGAGAGCATGGATTTGCAGAATTATATGTTTTTAGTGTACCGGGCAGCCACCCCCTCCCTACAGGGAATGTGGCTCCTCTATAACGTAATTTTTGAATGAGATAGCCAAGTTATAAAACATGTCGGAAAACCCGGTACTCAATATATCACATGTATTGTAACTAAAAATTTCCGCAGAGAAAAGCTAAAAACCTACCTGAAATGTACCCAAGCGGTCGGCCCAAGGCCTTTAGATGTTAAATGGGCCGGGCAGAGTTCCCAGTTGTTGGCATGACGACATTATGACGTCACGGTGAGTAGTCAGTCAATTGAAACCCTTGAAGCCTTATTGAATATGGAAGAAGTTGCTAGATCATAACGTCATCCACAGGCAGAGGTTTGTTTTTCCCCTTCAGGAGCAGGTAAGAAAATAAAAATATTGAGTTTTTTGTACATTTTTGAAAAAAAATCTTGGACGTTTTCATGATTTTTTTACTAAAAATACCTCTAATTACACTAAATTCCGGGATTCGCCCAAGGTGTCACATTCCCTTTAATGAAACGTCAAAACAGTATTAAACTGTCCTTAAAGGGAATGTGGCACCTTGGTCGAAACCTGGAAATTTGTGTAATTAGGCGTACTTTGCCCGAAAATAATGAAATCACTCATTATTTTTCTGAAAAAATATACAGTAACCTCGAGAGTTTGATTTTCAAAATGCTCCTCTAGGAAAAGAAATAAATATCCGCCTGTGGATGATGTCATGATCCGGTAACCACTACCATACTAGAAACGCTTCAAGGGCTTCGATTGGCTGATGCTCATCGTGACGTCAGCATATGTTGTCACACCAGAAGCTCACAACAATGGCCGCCTGGCGAGAAATACATGAGAAGTACATTTCGGGTTGGTTTCAGCTTTTTCTATGGAAATATCGAGTTCCAAGACAAATGATATATACAGTACCGGGTTTTCCGACTTGCTTTACAACTTGGCTATCTCAGTTAAAATCAGGTTATAAAGGTGCCACATTCCCTTTATTATCAGAGCTGCATTATGAAATCCATGGAGCAAAGCGGATTGAGATTTCTCAAGCGGCTCCATACTGGCCGCTCGGCGAGTCTAGTCGTGGTCAGAAGCCGGTGACGAACGAAGTGAGAATCGGCTTCTATTCTAATAGTTTTCCTGGTCTTGTCTCGTCGTCATCGTTGTTGTCAGAAGCCGGTGACGAACGTAGTCAGAAACGGCTTCTATTCTAACAGTTTTTCCGGTCTCATCGTGGTCTGTTGTTGTTGCCGGAAGCCGGTAACGAACGAAGAGAGAAATGGCTTCAATACTAAAATGGAGGGGGTGCGGCTCAAATGTAATTCGAATGTGAATAGACTGCTCGAAGAAAGCTGGTAAGAACAAAAGTAACTATACTATACTCCCAATGCCTTGCAAAGAAGGCGCTATAAAAGCCCGTAACTACCTAACTTTTTGTATATGATAAGTTGCTATAGACGTGCTCAGGTTTGTGATTAAGGGAGTTTCGCGGTTATGCCAACGTATTTTGATATACTAAGTACAATGCATGGGGAAAGCATCTAAGACCGAACAGAGAAAAACATCATTCACAGGAAGATCAAAGTGAAAGTATATTCAGAGTCCCCCCGGCTTGTTTAAGGTTGGACAATATCACAAGTATGAATAGCCCTTTTAGACATTGGAAATATGCTTTCTATCATATATAAGTGACTACTTTCCAGAATTCTGTCAAGTTTTCTACGCCCGCTGAATTGGGGGATATAGCATCATGACGCATTTCCAGGTCGGTACATGGCGCCTGCTAATGAAATGGCTGCTATAGGAATGCTATATTGTTGTTCAACTTCAGTGGTTGAAAAATAACGGGAATAATTATTATCCGTATAAATTATTCACCCCAGTGCGGACTCACTCCAAAATCCAGTTAGACGGGAAGCAGTATCATAAAACATATTCAATTTTGTTCATGCCTTCTGAATAAGGAAGTGCATTGCGGCTCTGAAACCTGTTTGCCAGCAGCCCCGGCCCCCACAAAGCCGTCCGCAGTTAAAAATAGTCGCCGAGCCGGCGGTCCCGCTCGGGGAACTGTGAACAAACACCTGAGCGACCCGCGCGAGATGGAATGCTACCCACCCTTTCATGACAATAGGTATCCACAGTGCCCTCCCGGAATTACGCAGCTGAGTCTGCCAGTGTCATAAGTCAACACTGTTGGACATCTAGTGAGCGTTTTTGAAGCTGGGGAGATGATTAGTCCCGCACACGATTTCTCACTCTGCGGGATTTAAAGTTCCTCAGCGCAGCTAAAACATTTGCTGGCGTTCAGCAGGATTCCACGCAATCAGGTAGTTTTAAGCATTTTACGAGCTAAAGACAGGAGGCTAAGCGCACCATATGCATATTTTTTTCGAGTCATGCATGATGCGGTGTGTAAAATGTCACGCCAAAATTAAACCACTTCAAGTGACCACCAAGACGGCCGCAAAACTAGCGTGATTTCAGCTTAAAAAGGCGGCTGCCAGAAATAAATAATGGTGAACATGTACTCAAAATGTTTTAGTCTCAAAATCTGGTAAGAAAAAGGTGCCGCTATATATTACACCATCCGAATGATTTTGCTGAATTCCCACCGAGAAGCAAATGGGGACACCAAATACCGCTTCAGGCCCATGTTAAAAGGAGTCTGCATTGTCTCACGGGAATCCAATCGGCGGGCAGTTCGGCTAACATAACATAATAAAACGGGATCTTTCTAAATAACGATGAACTGTTTCGTATAACATGCTAGCTGGATATACCCGAAATTTTGTCATTTTCTCATCATGATGATCTTTCCCCAAAAATCGACCGTTTTCCCTATGACGGGGCATCCTCAGCGCCGCTGCGCGTCGTCCCCGCAACTGCCGCAAATGGCACACCATGGATATTTATTTCTTTTTCTAGAGGAGTATTTTAAAAATCAAAATATTGAGCTTATAGTACATTTTTCAGAGAAATCATGAGTGGTTTCATTATTGTCGGCTAAAAGTACGCCTAATTGCACTAAATTCCAGGATTCGACCAAGGTGCCACATTCCCTTTAAGAAAACTGCGTAGAATAACACGGCAGCGTAAGTCTGCTCCTGCACGATCTTGTCCAGGAATTTGGCGTTGACTTCCTCGATCTGGTCTGGAAGCACCGTGGTGTCTAAATTGGTGAGAAATTCCAGTATAGCATCCTAGCCCATCAATTCACCGCACTGAGTGACAGTTGCCCCGTCTTGCCCACCCTGGACCATGTAGGGAGGCCATCCACTGGGCCTTTCTTTCGCTCCGCATCTGTCGCTCCAGCCGCATAGCCATCTGTCGGCGCCCTGCGGCGTCCCTCGCAGAGGAGGAGATGAGGCCTACCCTGGCCAGGAGGCACATAGCCTGAGCCCTGACAATGCTGGTGGATATCAGGCGCCGGTACTGTCCAACGGTAGTGCCGAACAGACTCCCCATTTTCCAGGCGGCCAGAGGAGCGAGTGAGGTGTTGCACTCTGGCCTCGGCACAGCTCTGGATGAAGGCGTGTAGGTCGGTGCTTCCCTCGCCCCAGTTGCCTGCAACGTTGCACTGCAGGTTTCCAAAACTCTGCAGTCGTTGCACAAGCCTCCCTGTCTCCCCTGGCTGGGTACCGTTGAATTGCCGGTCCAGTCTCTCCAGGGGGCGCCTGTAGGAGCCCGGCAGTTCCCTGGCCCTCCTGTCCACCTGCTTCTCCCTCCTGCCGACGGGGTAACGCGTGGCTCCGGCGGAAATGAACTTAAGTTCGCCCAGGCAGTCACGCGGCCCATCAGCAGTAGGGAGACGGAGTTTGAAATCTGGGCATAGGCCGAGGCGCTGGCGACCACGCTCCAACTCCCCTCCACTCCTCCAGCAGCTCCGTCGGTATCAAGTCTCTAAAGACCCCGAAGACCTCGCAGTCTATCGGGATCCTCGCTTCGTTTGCGATATTAACCATGATAACTTTCAAGGAGTCGTGTCGAGTTCGCCAGGTATCTTGAGGAAGCTGGGCGGTCATCACCTCGTCGCCAAACAAGCCAACCACAGCACCCCTGGTACCGACTGCCTGACCGAGGATGGAAGAGCAGGCGGGGCTCGGGAGGCAGAGGTGCTGGGCCATCACTTCCCTGAAGACAGGGGTGGTGAGGTGTAACGAAAATTTAATAACTACTTCACTTTAATTGCTAAATGACGCGATAATTAATGGTCCTCTAGTATGCATATTCATTTCTCGTCCCCCTCCCATTATAAGTGCAGTCACACTCAGACAAAGAGCTCTGCCAGATACTGCGCAGTAGCCTGTCGGTTCATGACCACGGGTCCATCGTACGATGCACTCCAGCCAACGCCCTATGACGTATCGAACGCTCATTGGCTCACGAGATCTGACGCTGGTGTCACGCCACTGTCTGGCCTTGGATTGCATCAGCATTTCATCAGCCTCCAGACCAGTGCATCGAACCATACTCCAGACTTCGGCCACTTTGGCGCATCAAAAGAACGGTGCGTCAGCTGATGAATGATCCTTCACTTAGAAGATACTCACTAAAAGGCACGCGGAAGCTAAATAAAAGGTCTTTCATATAAAACAAAGTTTATGCCGTATTGTTGCCGGACGAATCTATCTAAAAATATGATTTTTATCCATTATTTCGAAACCGTCAAAAAAGAAATCAATTAGGTAATGCCGATGCACTAGAAAATTCGAACTTGTTTTTTTATTTAGAATGCAATGGGGACACACACCACCCACTCCACCCTAAATATTTTCTTGTCCAGATTTCACAGAGTTTAAAAATATCGCGAGAGGGAACCATTCGGTGACAACTCCGCCCTTCTTTGATTTTGTGCGGGCGACATAGGCGGATCCAGGGGGCACGTGCCCCATTAACCCTCGTTAGCACCCCCTAAAATGTCGCTTCCCGAACCCCCCCCACCCCGATGCAAACACCGGATGGCGTCCCCTCCCCCCGATTGGCTATACTCGATCCGCCTATGGCTGGTGGGTCATTTTTGATCGGATAAGCGGATCCGGGGAGAGGGGGTGGGGTGGCAAAATATTACATGTATATATAGGTGGTGGAGGTGGTGACCAGGGGCTTGGGCGTGCATAGGTGAAGTGGCGATGTTTTTTAATATTTTTGCTGTCTCCGGAAAACGCTGCCTGCGGTACACTGTACCGGCACATTTTCGTGGGTTCACGCATACAATGGAGAAAATGCAACGAAAAACTGTACTGAGGCCCTCAAATTTTGGCGATTTCCTCCTGGTTCGCGAGTTGCGGTGTTGGGGGAGGGGTCCCTCCCCTCTTCGATGCCTGGACCCCCAAATCATGGGCAGATCCAGGAAGCAGAATTTAACTTCTAACCATCGGCCTAGAAGTACTGTCTCCAAAGTCTAGTGCGATTCTCCTCGCTCTCCGATGAGAGGTTCCACCAGAAACGAGCTGCTATCCCCCACCTGGTAGACCCCTCTACCGTGGAGAGAATCCCGCTTGCTCATTGGTACGTGGGTACACAATGAACGATTTTCAACTCACCATTGTTAGCCGAGGTCGGAAGTTAGAAAACTAGACTAATAAGCATCGGGACTGAGTGTGATGGTTTCGGAAAATCTTCAAACTCTTGCGGGCGAAACAAGTTAGTGGAAACACAACTTTTTATTTAGACTTCTTGTTCCCTATCTCAATTACTCAAATTAGACTTCAAGTGGGAAATTGTTGAATGAAAAATCGGGGAGACAGGCCTCTTGCTCCTCCCTCCGATGTGTATGCAAACGGGTTATTGTTTAAAGAGAATTAGGGAGAATATCTAGACATCGACATACTTGCACGGAAACCCCTCATTTTGTTTCTCATATCTTGGTCCGTAAATCTGCATAAATCTTGGTGAGGTGCATCTCGTTGGTATTACATATGCAACCATATTTTTAAGAATATGCCTTCCACTCTGGTCATCGTCAGCCCGAGAAACGCCCCCCCAGTAAAAATTCAGTGACAGACAGACAGACAGACAGACAGACATATATTTTCATAATGAAACATACAAAAGTTTTCAGTAATTTTTCGCGATTGGTGCAAAAGCACGAGTGCTTATAACACGCACCGCTCGCACAGTCAGCCCCAGACGCCGGCCACCACCACGAGAGGACCACCCGGTGCCGCTGCCTAAATAGACCACGTGCCGCTCCGCAGCGCCACCTCCACTCCAACCCGGGCGCTGAGAGTCTGAACCTGAGTATATTCCTGGCTTCAACTGTCTTTCTGTTCAAAACGCTTGCTTTGAAATATAAATTTGAAAACAGATGCTGCTACTCTTTCCGCGTTCTTGTCGTCTAGAAGAGAGCCATGAAGTAGTATATTGAGTTTAGTTGAATGGTCTAGGCTACTTAACGCGATTTGTGTTTTTTCGAATATATCTCTAAAGAGTTTTGTTCTAGCGTAATGGAATAACGGACAATTAAGGAAGTAATGTGATGTGTCCTCTTTTCTGTGGCCGCATGAGCAGTGTGGAGTTTCGTTGGCTTGAATTTGGAATTGGGGGCGTTTAATTTACTCATTCCCACTCTCAACCGAGCTAACAGGTAGTTTTCTTTTTTATTGCCAAGGGAGTAGTATAGTGGAGGTGGAGGAGTGCCAAAAATACATTTTACTTCCCTCTTAAATTTCTTTGTTGATGTGATTTCGCGTATGTTTTGAGGCAAGAGGTTCCACTGCTCGATGGCTGAGGGGAGGAATGACCTCTTGAAAGTTTGAGTTTTATGGCGTGGCACCGTTATAAGTTCGGAATATCTTAAGGTTCTAATCACGTGATTTGCTCTTGGTTCTGGGATTATACTGCGAATGAATTGGGGTACAAATGAGTTGTGTAGAAGGTTATGAAAGAACGTGATTTTATTTATTTTTCGACGACATTCTAGGGACTCCCAGCCAAGCTCTCTGGTCAGTTTGTCAGAAGGTGTCCGTAGTAGAGTCCCTGTCACTAGTCTGGCGGCCCTGTTTTGCAGTCTTTCAAGTCGGAGTTTGTCGTGGGCTGTGATGTGACCGTCGTAAATAATGTCACAGTAGTCGAAATGGGGTCGGACATAGGTAGAAAAGATGTTATTCAAAATAGGTCTAGGAAGATACTGAGCAAGAGGGTAAATTGGACTTAAGGTTACATTTACTTTTTTGATTATTTGGTTAATGTGTTCCTTAAATTTCAAATCGTTGGAGAGGGTAACGCCAAGGTGCTTGTGCTTCTTCGCCACTGGTACGGGCTCTCCACCGAATGTGAGTTTCGGGACGGATGGGTTATTTTTAGAGAGAACGTTTGCTGGACTGTCTTTAGTGCATTGAAAGTAATAAACCATTTTTTGCCGTACCTGTGTATTTTGTCTAGGTCTTCCTGAAGTGTCCGTTGAACAATTGGGAATGTGTCAGTCGTATGGGCCGCGTATAAAGATGTGTCGTCAGCAAAACAAAGAATGTCGTTCGTCGTTTGCTTTGCAAGAGAGTTAAGATAGAGAAGTGCAAGGAGGGGGCCGAGAACAGATCCTTGTGGACAACCAGCATGAAGAGAAAGCGTTGATGAGGTTGATTCTTCTAAGGAAACATGTTGTCTTCTGTCTGTCAAGTAAGAAGTGAGCCAGTCCGAAACGGCTGTCAGTCCGAATTCTCGTCTACATTTTTCTAACAGTCCTCTATGCCAAATTTTGTCGAAATAGCGCGAAATGTCTAAATATACTGCAGTGAAGTCTTGTCCCTTATCTAGAGACTCGTTCAATTTGTGCGTCAGGTAAAAAAGTTGCATATGAGTGCCATGACCCGGCCTATAGCCACTCTGCCTGTCAGTTAGAAGATTGTTGTCGGCCAAATGTTTGTAGATTTTCCGAAACACTATCTTTTCAAAAACTTTCGATAAACAGGAAAGAAGACTAATGGGCCTATAACAGGGAATATCAGAAGGGGATCCCTTATTTTTGAAGATCGGTTTTACTCTGGCATGTTTCCATGATGTGGGAAAAATTCCGTGTTGTAGGGACTTATTGAACAATTTTGCCACGGGTTCAGCGATGAGAATTGCAGTTAGTTTCAGAAGTCTGGTTGATATTTCGTCGGGCCCTGTAGATTTGTGGGGGTGTAATTTATTTAATTCCTGAAGCACTTCTTGCTCTGTGACTGAAACGGGGGCGATTTCTGGGACTGGAGAGTCTGTTGGCTCTGTTGGAATTATCTCCGGTTCCTGTATGTCCAATGTTGATTGTTTCGCAAAAAAATAAATTTAGGAGATTAGCCTTTCGTTCGTTGTCTGATATTAAATTTCCGTCCTCATCCAACAATGGGGGAATTCTACTGTCTGTCTTTCGTCCAGTAAGGTTACGCAGTATTGAGTGACGACGCCCCTGGGTGCGGAACAAACGCAATCAGATCAACTCGCCCCCCTCACCAGATTTAACACATTTGAGCTTAACGCAGATTGCCCGTGAGCCGTTACTTTGTCTGTGGTAGTGTAGTTAGGAGAAATGGTCAGTCCACGATTTATCGGAAGTTTAATTTGAAAACCACCAAATCGTCGATAGCTTTAAAATTAATATAAGTATTAGTAAAAACACATTTAAATATCAGTCAGCATCCCAATGGCTATAAGCGAATTATACACACACTGAAAGAGCCCAGACACGCTGGAAAATAAAATTTAACTATGATTAGAATGCTTCTTTAGACTATTTTAAAACGTATCTATACGACAATCAGTACAGTAACACAAGCGTCATACATGTTTATTGAACACGCAACCCCTGTATCATTTAAATAATTCATGCAAATCTGCATTATTTACATGTCACCGATACTACTAAGATCTCACCACAAATTACTTGCAGGATATTACACTGAACAACTCAGGTGCACGCTTCGTTTGAATCCACCCGAGTTGGATGCCTTGCTCGTGAAAGATCGAGTAGACTAAGCTTCACATAGATATCACATTCCTGGAATTTTAGTAGGCAACGACTGCAATGGACATTCCGCGCCCATGTCTAAACCATTTAAAACAATAGGTGTTGGTTCAGGCATGAGAAAAATCGGCAGCAGTTCATGCTTTGGTAAAATATCCTACAATACTTTTCAGACTGCAATGTAAATCGTGCATTACGTCACTGGTAAGACACAAAAAAAACAGCACAGACACCAAACATAAAAAACGTGACTTGATCTGAATTATAATTTCACTGACAGGTGACAGGACAGGACTGACTGACAGGACAGGACTGACTGACAGGACATGACCACCAGAGATAAAGTGACATTAAACTTCACACGCGCATTGACGGGGGAGGGGCGGTACCCCCTCGGGGTTTTTAAGGTAACATAAAACGGCGGCGCGTAGCGCCGCCGTACTTGGCATGCCTTTTCTCTGATCATTTTCAAAACCTTCGTCAACATTTCAAGATTAGGTCATCTCAGGTCGGGTCACCAGTACAGGTCAAGCGACCACATCAAAAAAGGTTTAAAATAGCATAAGTCAGAACAGGATAAACTTATCCGATTGAAACTCATTCAGATAGCGAGCCCACCGAGTGCTCTAAAATATGCTCCGGCATTTTTTACATCGATGACCTAAGGTCAGGTACGAGCCATGACCTCTCCATTAGATTTACATGGGGCAATGGTTTTAACTAATAACTTAGTATTTATTTTAAAAGCATTAAACCTGTCTTTGCGGTTCTGATGATATGCATTTTGACTTAAATTGACTTTGACTTGACCTCAGATCAGGTCAAATCCTTGCTTTGACCTAATATGACTTAGCAAGGTCACATTATAAATCATTCGATTCGGCTGGCCGCGAGGATTACAATAGGATAAATTGTTTTGCTCTAATATTTTCCATAGATAATTGGATGGGCTACCCAACGCCCTTTACCGTTTTTGCTATCTTGCGTGCTTCTCGAGATCTTGGGGGAGGGGGTACCCGCCCACCGTCAAAGCGAAGGTGGCTCAGACCCCCGTCAAAGCAAAGATGGCTCACACCCCCGTCAATGCGCGTGCTAATATTGATCTAGAATACAACGGCAGAATTTCACATCCGGAATCCTCACAGAAGTCTCCTAGTGCGAGCACCCGACAAAACTTGTGCTCTCTTAGCTTTTAGAAAAGCTTGAACACTCGGCACAAAATCTGGATGCAATACCAATAGGGTAATTAATCAAGTTCACTTCGCGCTTCTCTATGGCTTCATGTTTTCCACCGTCCAAAGCCATCGTTCCACTCTCAACTGCAATGTATAGCACAAATAGCAAAATAGTATAGCTGTCTTGTCTTGGGGTGTGAGAACCAAAATTAAGAAAGCACTTTGAATCATTATGAAAATATTTCTTACTATTTCCACCACTTTGCTTCACGCCCATCAGGTGTCCATGACAAAAGTTGACTTCGATGACGTCTTTTCGAGACATGGCTTGCACACGGCTTGCTGCCATTGTGTCATCACCTTTTGAGAGCCGGAAAACCTGGGAACACAATACAAAAACATGGGATGATGCACATTAGCACGCAGCAGAATAAGATAAATAAAAATGGGCAGCCACATAGGCAGATCCAGGGGGAAGGGGGCACATGCCCCCCACCGACCCTTTGGCGCCACCTGAAATAGTCACAGCGCCCTCCTGAAAGATCGAGGGAGCCCCCTTGAAATGTCGCTTCTCCCCAGGATGCTAAAATTGGCGCCCACCGACAGGATTTGGCGCCCACCTGATAGGTTTTGCCGGTCAAAACTGGCGCCCCTGGCCTGGATGGCGCCCCCCGGAAGGTGCCCCCCATCGGAAATTCTGATCCGCCTATGGGCAGCCACAATATTTTCGTTTAGAGGGGGCACTTAGCCGCAGGGAAACATTTTAGCACGTGACTGCCATTTCACATGCTGTGGCTAATCATTCATGACACACTGATTTGTAGAATGATAGCTTGTTACCTAGAAGTGCTCTTAGGTATGGCTGTGAATGATGGTTTTCAAGTTGGTAGGACCTCTAATCGTATTTCGACGAAGAAACGTTGTTTCCTTAATTTTCGATTTATTTGCACCTGGCGTTGTGAACAGGTGATGCAACTTAGCCAAAGTTCCAACACTCTCTTGTCTGTACTTGACCTTACAAGTCCTTCATCACTCTACTGACATGCTTATCTTCTGCAGCACTGTGGGCGTCCGTCTCACTATGAGCTGAGCTCATCAGTCCGTATTCACATCTGCTGATCTGTGGCTGTCCTTGCACACACACACTGGTCTGTAGTACTCTACATAGCACTGCCTCTATCTAAATGGCTGGCACTGCACTGCACGTGCTGCGGTTGCTACACTCTCTCTATCTCCATCTCTCAGCTGCTCTGGGCTGACTCGGCATAATACTGCCTAGTACTGCGGTGCAACACTGCAACTCTGCAACTGTCTGCTACACACTCTCTATCTCCATCTCATGAGGGACGCTAGCTCAGCGCTCCTTATATACGCCGAGTCGGCAGGCTTGGTTACATACGTCAACCAATCACAACACAATACGTCATAGGCGACAGGGTATGGTTCGATGCACTGGTCTGGAGGCTGATGAAATGCTGATGCAATCCAAGGCCAGACAGTGGCGTGACACCAGCGTCAGATCTCGTGAGCCAATGAGCGTTCGATACGTCATAGGGCGTTGGCTGGGGTGCATCGTACGATGGACCCGTGGTCATGAACCGACAGGCTACTGCGCAGTACTGGGCAGAGCTCTTTGTCTGAGTGCGACGGCACTTATAATGGGAGGGGGACAAGAAATGAATATGCATACTAGAGGACCATTAATTATCGCGTCATTTAGCAATTAAAGTGAAGTAGTTAATAAATTTTCGTTACATCACAGCGCGAGGTCCTTTGAATGAAATTTTGGATTGTTGTCTAAAATTTTCGTTCACCAGATCTGATTCTGTTTACAGGCATCTCAATATTTGAAGCATGATATATTTTACATTTAAACATTTAAGCAATACGGTTACATGAGTGAGTTGAACATCTGCACACTATAACATAGCATAACTAGTTGATTACGTAAAACATTCTTCTTCAACACCTTTCATAATCTACACATCAAAGTCTACATCTGATCCGGCAACTGCCATTGTTGAATCAAAACTGTCTACCGGGAAGTTCTGATTGATGTAGTACACTGCTTCAGGGGCAGCGTCAGGAGCAGTAACGTTGGCATCGGCAGCAGCGTTGGCGGTTGTTTCGGCAGCGGTGTTGGTTTCGTCAGCGGTGACCGTTTCGGCAGCGGTGTGGTTGTGAGCAGCGGTGTGGTTTTGAGCAGCGGTGCTGTTGTTGGTTGTTGGGACACTGGTGCTGGTTAGTCCCCAACAGCCAGGTCGTATCCTTTGGGGCACGACTTCGTTTGCTGATTTCCAGTACTGTCGCGAGATGCGGACAGGTACATAGTCTTCAAGGATCCAACTGGCGCAGGCCATGGGATGTCCTGCCCACTTCACTAATAAGTGAACTTGTCCATCGTTGTCGTGGTAATGGTCCACGGCAAACTGAATGGCTGGGATAGCTGGAGTGGTGGACATGACTGCTTGTTGGATGACTGTTGACTGACTGATTGATGCTCATGGTTGAGTCTGAGCTTTTATTCCACCCGAAGACATGTCAGTGGCAGTGCTGCTGACTGCATTTCCCGCTGGCGTTGATGTTGATGCTGCTGAGCTCGGTGCTGGTATCGGGGAGGATTGGGAGCTGTTCGGACATGTTGACCTACGTCTGCGTTTTATGATCACCACGGCGGATGCTGAGGCTACTATGACTAACACAATGCCTATTGTAGTGCCAGCGATGGGTTTTAAATGGACGCTGAGACGGCTGGATTCCAGGCGCCTTAGCTGAGTACGGAGCTGACTTAACCGATAGGTATTATCGGGTACGACAGGAAGCGATTCAATAGCGAGAGATAGAGCTTCAGTATTGTTCTCCAAGTCACTGAGAATGCTATGCCACACATCATGGGCGTCAGCTATGTAACTGAATGCACCGGAAAAAGAGATCTCTGAGTCGAAGCGTCGAAAGGTAGGGAGCGTGAAGAATTTCGTCTGAGCTGAACAACCGAGTTCTAACTGCAAGTGATTTATGGTTTCAGCTAACATCCTTGTCTCTGTTCCATTTTTACATCTCGTGATAACTTCAAGAGGCTCGGATATTATAATCAACCATTCTCCATTTCCAACATACTGAGCTTTAGGCCTGATGGTTTCCTTACTTGATATTTCCTTATCACAATATCTTTGAATTTTCTCCTTATTTTTGGTGAGCAAGAACGGAAGACACTTGTCTGATTCCTGAACGATTTCAAGCGGTTTTTGCACTGGGTAGAACGGTAGGGTGCTTTTGATGAAGACATCCACAGAGTTCTTTTCCAAAATCATATACTTCAGGTTGTCATCTGAGAGAGCAATGTACGAGAAGTCTTCGGTTGTGAACTTTGCAAGATAGTTCTTTCCACTTACAACTTTTGGTGATGGAAGGTTCAGAATCTCATAGATTTGAAATCTATCGCGAACATTTACCAGAGGGATGAAAATATTGACATAGAATCCAAACTCACTTCTGGAAACTGATGTATGACTGACCAAATAATATTTTTCGATCTCTTCGGGCTGAAACGGTAAAGCAACTGAATTTGGGAGGATGTGACGAATGTTCTCTAGGGTTTTCTGAAACTGAACAGGTTTTAGAAACGACCTTGACAGAATACCATGTTCTGCAAGACTAGAGTGGAGTTCCAAGTCAGATAGGTAACTTTTAAGATTCTGGAGAGATACTAACAGATCATGAAATATGTCTTCCATTTCGTCTGAAATTTCCGTGTATGCCATCATGGCATTTGAAAGTACACGGGTAAGGTATCTTAATTTTTCATCAAGCGTCTTGGTGTAGTTCATAAGCTTATTCAAAGCTCTACGATTTGTTCTAACCTCTAGAGTGGTCTCATTCAAAATACTAACGTTTTCATCGATGACGTGAATCAAGCTTTTCTGATTTGCCTCCAGATATTGAACATGTTTCAGGATGTCTTTGACATCCGTATTGGTGGCGGTTCCAAACAGACTAGACATTATGTCACCAACGAATGGGAGCAGAGATCTTTTCGTTCGATGCTTGATAGGGTTATCCAACAGATTGAAGAGTTCGCGCGTTCTTTGGATTTCACCATTGAGATAGGACTTCTCTTTGTTCAGGCGGTTGATCAAGAGATTCACGCGGTTACTTTCAAGCTCATGTTTGTACGTTGCTATTTTCATGTGAAATTTCATATCAAACTGCTCGATTTGCTGGCTCATGAATTTGAGTGCATCCTTTAAGTTTGCCGTGTGGACTGGTACATGAATAGTCCAGTGATCATAAGAGGCATACATCTGACCTTTGGGTACGAATAATACGTTCGACAGGGTTGTTTGGAGGGCAGTTAGTAGGAGGAGACATATTAGTAACTGTTGAATTCTCATCCTGTAACACACAGAAAACACACATTTAGACACTTGAAACTTATTGTAACTTAAGCTAGAACATAACCTAATCATGGCCTTCTAACCATTTGTGGCATCATCTGATCGCATTTGACATCTTGTCAAGTAAACATTATCCAATTAATGAATCCGTTTCATCCAGTATCTGATGATCCCGTCATGTCAAAGTACTCATTTCACTCTCAAGTGAAGAATCCGATTAATAACATCATTACATACTACTTCAACAACATGGCAGCCATATTTTCCATCTTTTGGCTGATATTTGCCATGTTCATGCTAAACATTTTGAACAGTTCCATCTTTTGTTCCGTATTCAGAGAGGAACCTGACGTTACCTCAGTTACATCACGTTTGCTGCGTGTATTTACACTATCCTTAGCGGCATTTCTACAATGTACAGTATCTATATCTAAGGTATCTACATTTGTACTCTCAATGTCTGATATCTCTGAATCAGACGAGTCATCTGCAGCGATGACCTTATTTGGGGGATAATCATCTTCAGAATCTTCTGATTCTATGTCGCGGTCTCGCTTGACCGGCACATATGCAGTTGCATCTGGATTGAGATCCGAATCCAATGGTTCACAAACTCTTTTTGCATCCGGTATTGGAGATTCTAAACTACGTTTTGGCTCTTTTTCTCTCTCTTCTCGAATCTGTTTGGCTAATTTCGCCAAAGGAATATCATCCTCCTCGTCTGAGGTAGGGTTATGCATTCGTTTCGCCAACCTTGAAAGCGGAATATCATCCTCATCTCCAGAGGGTACATCAGGTTTTGATTGGCCAGAACTAGTATTGAATTGAGTGTCAGATAGCGCGGGTTCCGAAAATCTAGCTGGCATAGGCGTAACATCCATATCATCATCATAAGATAATTTTGAACTGCTAGGGGGCTGAATTCTGATTGGGATCTGAGACTTTGATTTCTCTTCATGCTTCTGATTAATATGGGTTGGTTCGTTCGAAATGTTACACCACGGTGTATTGGGGTCAGCACGTCTGAGATTTTGAGCGTTCACGGTTTTCGTACCACCTTCTAGCTGGTGTTTGATGACAAAAGTGACATCACTAAGCGCCTTTACTACACGATAGTATGGCTTCCAATGTGAGGTTAATTTGGTTGTGGAGCCAGGGGCTGTGGATGGATCACGAAAGTATACCATGTCACCTACTTTGAATTTTATCGACTGTGCTTTTCGATCATAGTACAATTTACTCTTTTCATGTCCGAGGGATAAGTTATGCCGAACTTCGTGATATGCACGACTAAGATTTTCCAACATGGTGGGGACATAGTCCTCGCCTTGGTATCTATACTTGGGTGACAACAGTGTGTCCATGGGCAACACAGGGTCACGTCCATGCAAAACGTAGAAGGGGCTGTGTTTTGTTGTTTCGTTTTTGGCAGTACGATACGCCGAAAGAATTGAAGGAAGCTTTGTGTCCCAGTCGCGTTGGTTTTTTTCTCACTAACTTTGCCAACATATCATTTTGAACTCGATGGTACCTTTCACAACGTCCATTGGACTGAGGGTGATACACAGAAGTTCGAATGTGCTTGATGTTAAAGAATGCCGAAATTTGGTCAATTACTACGTTACAGAATTCTGTTCCGTTGTCCGAAACGATGACACGGGGGCACGCGTGTCGAGGGATGATGTGTTCAATGAGTATTTGAGCGACTGTTTCCGCACTTTTTGAATCAGTGGCGAATGACTCGGGCCAACCAGAAAAAAGATCAACTATGTTAATGATAAACCGATTTCCATTGTAACTCTGAGGGAACGGACCACAAGTATCGATCGCTATCATTTCGAATGGATATTTCGGGATCTGCATGTCCTGAAGGGGTGGTCGTTGCTTTCTGAGTTTCCGCATGTTACATGCTACACAAATTTTCAGATGATTCACTACGTCACGATACATACCAGACCAGTAATAACGAGATCGAAGTTTGTCATACGTTTTGTCGATTCCTAGATGACCTCCGAAATAACCAGAATGAGTTTCTTCAACTAACGGCTTCTGTAGAAATTTAGGGATGCACAGTTGAAGACCGGGATGAGGGGTACATTTCGAAGTATCTGTAATACGATACAGTATACTATCCAGCACTACATAGCGTTTGGCAACATCACTATGATTTGGATCTCTTGGGTCTTTCAGCATTTTGATTATCTTTTGAATCTCTTCGTCCTCGCTCTGGAGGGTTTCTAAATCAGGATGCTTTGCGAGAAATTTCTGGAATTTCTCCTTTGGGTCTGAACTTTCATCAGAAGGGCACGGTTCTACCGTTAAATCCAACTCAACACGGGGTGCATGGTCGGAATCTATGATATTGACATCCATGGGTTCATCTCTCTGAGGTTCCAATCTAGAGAGGCTATCAGCCACGGTATTCTGTCTACCGGTGACATATTGGATGTCGCAACCGTATTCATCGAGAATAATAGCCCAGCGTTGAATGCGGGGGTTTCTCATTTCAGCAGTGAACAAATGTTTCAACGGTTTGTGATCTGTCATAATGGTAAATTTCGATCCTAGAAGGTAGGGGCGGAGTTTTTGTACGGCATATACGATGGCGTATCCTTCCTTTTCTATGACAGGCCAATTGAGCTGAGATTTGTTGAGCTGATGTGATAAATATTGTATCACACGTTCACCTTGCTCAGTTTCCTGAACGAGGGCAGCTCCAATTGAATGGTTTGACGCATCAGTGTACAATTTGTACGGCTTTCCGGTATCTGGATAGGCCAAAATGGGGGCATCTGTCAGAACTACTCTCAAAGTGTCAAATGATTCCTGACATTGGTCGGTCCAGTGGAAGCGTGCGTTTTTCTTTGTCAATTCCGTCAGAGGCTTCGAAATTTTCGCAAAGTTTGGGATGAACCTACGATAATAGGAGCACATACCAATGAATGATCGTACACCTTTCACTGTTGTGGGCGGTTTGAGATCTCGAATGACTTCTACCTTAGACTTGTCTGGCTGAATGCCACTTGCTGAAACTACATGACCAAGATATTTCACTTCCTGTTTGAGGAAATCACATTTCGACATTTTCAGCTTGAGGCCTGCCTTACGCAGCCTGTTGAACACGTCCTCGATGTGTTCTAGATGCTCTTCAAACGTTTTTGAGAATATGATGACATCATCGATATACGCGATGGCATATTTGTGTTGTATGCCTTGCAAAACTTTGTTCATGAGTTCCGAAAATAGTGCAGGAGCATTTGTCAATCCAAAAGGTAGAACATTCCAAGAATATAGTCCCAAAAAACATGTAAAAGCAGTTTTGTCAATTGAGTCTTGATCGGCCATGGCAATTTGCCAATAACCACTTTTCAGGTCTAGAGAGGTGAAGTACTGTGATCCTTCAAGCGATGCTAAGATATCATCAATACGTGGCAGTGGGTAACTATTTTTAACGGTAACCTGGTTAAGTTTCCGATAATCCACGCAGTAACGCTTTCCACCGTCCTTTTTGTCTACGATGACTATTGGACTGGCCCAGGGGCTCTGGCTTGGTTGAATGACTCCTGCTTTTAGAAGTTCATCAATGTGGTCTTCTACCATTTGCCTTTGGCTAAACGGCAGACGATAAGGTCGCTGTTTTATCGGAGCATTGTTTCCAGTGTCGATTTTCATGGTAACCAGATCGGTACGGCCTAAATCAGTCTCGCTTTTAGCAAAGAGATCCGAATTGCGTTCAATGAGTTGCTCAATTTGATTTTTCTGATGTTCCGGGACATGAGACAGATCCGCTTTTTGAATTTTCATGGCAGGGTCTAGTTCTACTTTTGAGGTTACGTTAACCTGTGCACTTGGTTCTGATGGTTCACTTGATTCACTCTGCTCAACAGCGTTGATTTCAGATGCATCTAGCACCTCAGCAAGTCCTATGACTTGTCTGGACGGCAGCGTGTGATCACGTGTTGTGGTATTCACAATCACAGCTGGCAAGTGACCTTTTTCATTAGGTCTACTCACTGAGTTGAGTAGTATGAGTCCAGGTTCATCACAGAAGTAGGGAGTGTTACTCAATGGTTGTATGGCGCAGTCCTGATCAATCAGCTGCACACGGTTCACGTACGCTGGAACTTCCACGTACGACTGTGCTGGGATGGTTGTCTTTTCTGGTAGCCTTACCAATGAGGTGACTGACTGACAGTTTAGATGTTGGGGCCTCAACGGGATCAGATTGTTGTGAATGTTCATTGTCTTCTTGCCGAAATCTAGCTTGACTCCAAATTCACTTAGAAAGTCGTTGCCTAAGATGCAAGCATGCTTTAGACCTTTGACGATTTGAAATTTGAACTTGCGACAGAATTTTGAAACTTCAACTGGTAGGGTAGCTGTGCCAAAGTTTTTGAGCTTGTGCCCAGTGACAGATTCAAGAGGGGCACAATTTTTGGAGAAGTCCGAAACGTGTTTGGATGAGATTTTGTCAAAGAATTCCTGCGACACGATCGAAATATCAGCACCGGTGTCTACAAGGGTGTACGCTTTACGATTTCCAAGGTAGATCCAACACATTGGGGTGTCACGTTTGATGAAAATTCTGGCGATGTTATCCCTAGGACCATTGGGATCTAGGTTTTCCGTCTGTTCGGTCCCGACAACAGATGGACCACTTAGTTTTCCGGCTGCTGAGGGCCAGGAAATGAGGCTTGCTTTGCTCTACATACTCTCTGGGTATGTCCGGCCTTCTCACAGAATGCACAAATTGGGCGACCATCATGGGTCCATTGATACCTACGGGGTGGCTCATTTGATCCTAAACTAGGCGGAGCAGTCTGTTGGCTCTGGAACTGAGTCCTCTGGGGCTGATTTTGCGGTCGCCTCTGCCATTGGTTGGGCTGAGGCTGGCGTTGAAACTGGCGATTGTTTGGTGGGGGCGCCTGAAAATGGCGTTGATTTTGAGGTGGTCCCTGGTATGGACGTCGAGGTGGGGGTTGACTGTGACTTTGAGGGGGACTGGGAGGTCCAGGTCTTTGATTTTTGCCTACTGTTTTAGCTAACTTGTCGATTTTTGAGCCGACATCCGAGAGACACTTCTCTAGCTTATCGATCCTATCAGCTTGGGCGTCATTGCGAACTACATCTATGTCCATTGGTTCCTCTACATCCAGTTTACCTCTGCAGAGCTCAAAGGTTCGGTCCGTTTGTTGCTCATCACTCGCGAATTTGACAGCTTCCTGCAGTGAAGTGAACTTCTTTCTGATCAATGCTCGAGCAAGTCGGTCATCATTTACACCCTTCTGAAAGATTTCCACCAACGTTCTCTGAGAATCGGCACTATTGGGATTGTCGAAAACTTCACTGGCAACGTCCTGGAGACGTTCGGCAAAATTTTGCATGAGTTCGCCTTTCTTTTGTCTAACTTTTTGTAGCTTTTCACGGGCGCAGTATGGATCTTTCAGATCGCTATATCTGTCCCTCAACTCTTTTCGTAGTTCCAGCCATCTGAGATTTGGATTTTCAGTGAGCAGTCTGCAGGCGAATTTTCCTGCGGGTCCACTTAGTGTTCGGGTTGCCAAAATTACCATCCGCTTGTCGTCGGCGGTGCAGGCGATTGAATCCATATCCCTAGCCCAATCATGAAATTTGTTGGAGCTCTCTCCCGAAAATGATCTTACATGTTGTGTTAGACCTTGAACTCGGATCTCCATCGAAATGTCTCGCATAGTATCAATCAAAGTGTGCTCAACGGCAGTAGCCATATTGTTAAACAATTTCCAACACAAGTACAATTAGCTAACGAAAATTCAACAGTTTTTAAGGACAGGGCAAGGAAGCACCTTACTTGTGAGTTTGAAGCGCTGGCTGCTGTATGAAGCACAGGTGGCGATGAAGAGCTGTGTTGAGAAATTTTTTGAGACGTCGAAAAATTTCTAGTAGCGTTGAAAAATAACTTGAAGCGTTGAAAAACTGCTGGAACCGTTGAAAAACTGCTCGAAGCGTTGAAAAACCACTGGAACCGTTGAAAAACTATTTTCTGAAGTGGAGGTAGACGACGTTTGAAGTGGAGAAGTCGGCTGATAACTCGAAGAATGGACGAACTAGTAGAGGTGTCGATGAATCTTGAAGAAAACTTGAAGTTCTAGATGAAGTTGTGATTGACTTAAGCTGGATGAAGATTTTTCAGAACCCGTGTAGAGCTCTAAAAACCAGATAGAAGTATTCCTGAGACTGTGCGGATTCCAAAAATATATAGTTTGTATATACTAAAATTTGATGTTGTTGGCACCTCTTTTCCTATGTACGCCACTGGAGGCGGGTGCCAAAGCGATCGGTTGAGTCACTGGCCTCGACGGCGGCGCAGGCGACTTATGAGTCACCACTGGCAGACGGCAGCTGACACAGCAGTGTGGTGCGGCGGCGCGGCGTTCGATGACCTTGGCGTCGGTGGCGGCTCAGCGACGGCGCGCGGGCAGTGTTGCATCACAGCGGCGAGGGGTGACGTCAGGAGCGGGTTATACGCGGCTACTGGCAATCGAGCGCTCTGTAGTTTATAGGCTTTTGCGAGCGTTTTTGAACTTAGAGATGAAATTTTTCTTGCCAGGGGTGTTTGTAGAGGTGAATCTTGCGAATTAGACGGTAGTTGGGTCTCTGTTGACAAGTTGAGTCTCTGATGTCTTAGACTCAAAATGAAGTACTGACAGGAGTGTGGATGGTCGATGGTGGCTGGCTAAGTCCAATGATGTATTCTAAGTCTCGTGGCTTAGAAAAAATTGAAGTTGGTCACGAAGATCCAAACTTGCAATTTTCGAAGTGTAACTTGATCCGATGTAATTCAATCCGGGTCACGGCACCAAATCTTTTTGTTACCTAGAAGTGCTCTTAGGTATGGCTGTGAATGATGGTTTTCAAGTTGGTAGGACCTCTAATCGTATTTCGACGAAGAAACGTTGTTTCCTTAATTTTCGATTTATTTGCACCTGGCGTTGTGAACAGGTGATGCAACTTAGCCAAAGTTCCAACACTCTCTTGTCTGTACTTGACCTTACAAGTCCTTCATCACTCTACTGACATGCTTATCTTCTGCAGCACTGTGGGCGTCCGTCTCACTATGAGCTGAGCTCATCAGTCCGTATTCACATCTGCTGATCTGTGGCTGTCCTTGCACACACACACTGGTCTGTAGTACTCTACATAGCACTGCCTCTATCTAAATGGCTGGCACTGCACTGCACGTGCTGCGGTTGCTACACTCTCTCTATCTCCATCTCTCAGCTGCTCTGGGCTGACTCGGCATAATACTGCCTAGTACTGCGGTGCAACACTGCAACTCTGCAACTGTCTGCTACACACTCTCTATCTCCATCTCATGAGGGACGCTAGCTCAGCGCTCCTTATATACGCCGAGTCGGCAGGCTTGGTTACATACGTCAACCAATCACAACACAATACGTCATAGGCGACAGGGTATGGTTCGATGCACTGGTCTGGAGGCTGATGAAATGCTGATGCAATCCAAGGCCAGACAGTGGCGTGACACCAGCGTCAGATCTCGTGAGCCAATGAGCGTTCGATACGTCATAGGGCGTTGGCTGGGGTGCATCGTACGATGGACCCGTGGTCATGAACCGACAGGCTACTGCGCAGTACTGGGCAGAGCTCTTTGTCTGAGTGCGACGGCACTTATAATGGGAGGGGGACAAGAAATGAATATGCATACTAGAGGACCATTAATTATCGCGTCATTTAGCAATTAAAGTGAAGTAGTTAATAAATTTTCGTTACATAGCTTAACTAACTAGAATAGAATAGCTTAACCCCAAGGGCTCTAATCATGAGGGTTTGGATACCACAGACCGCACCATGACTTATACACAATTTGAAGGTCATCATATCTTAAAGCATACATCACAAGAAGGAAAGTTATTGGGTACAGAGGACTGATCTTACCTGCAATCCAAATTTCTTCTGTCCTTGGGATGAGCTATTCTAGGCACTTCTGATGATCTGCCTCTGGTGTTGGTGAGGTGGTTGCTGGGAGTTGGGACTTGGCGTCCAGCATGGGTGTACAACGCTGATCCGCCTCTGGTGTTGGTGAGGTTGCTGCTGGGAGGTGGGACTTGGCGTCCAGCATGGGCGTACCACTCTGATCCGCCTCTGGCATTGGTGTGGCGAGTACTGGGAGGTGGGACTAGGCATCCAGCTGGGTCGTACCATATCATTCCACCTCTGATGTTGATGATGTGACTGCTGGAGAGTGAAGCTGAGCTCTGGGAAAGATATTAAAGAATTTCAAAGATTGCTTTGAATAGTTTTGTGACACATTACATTTTTATTCACTTCTGACTCAGTTACACTTCAAACTTTCTATACCCATCCCCTGTGATGGTAACAAGGAGCCCAAATTTGACAGGTTTTGGTCCCATCAGGTTGGAGTTTGACTGGTCCCCTCACTTTTTTATGGTGGCAACGCTTAGGGCTGAAACAGTGCCGAAAATCGAAAACATCACAAAGCATCATTATTATTGACAGAAAAATAAAGTTAAGAAAAGTGAGACAGATAAAAAGTACCACTGAATCCTGTTTCTGTGTGATATATTATGGAAATTCAAGTGTTTTTAATACTGGCATCAATGATAATTCATTTAACAATACTCCTTGGAATTTGAATTCTGTGATTCTGTAACGGCTGCTCACACGCGCGGCAGCCGCAGATATTTCAAGTGGTTTTACCGTTTGCTCCTACCACTACTGGAAAATCGCAGAATAACACAATAATAAATAATAGAACAACACAGATGAGGGCACGATGCATCCACATTACAGAAATCATTATAGAAATTATAAAAATCATCCAAAGCAATAGCGAGAGTAAACGCATCCATGGTATCACATCGCACGGCATTTGCGACGCTGGGACGCGGCGAATTAACATGCAGAAGCTTCCCGCGCTCAGAAGTAAGCAAAGAGCAAAATAATGACCTTAAAAAGTTTGAGAAGAACTATTTAAGAAATATCCATATTAATACAACATGTTAGTTGAGATACGCTATTATTAAAGTTCAAATTTCCAAAAAATAGTTTTAAGGTGGGTGAGGATATAAATCTTTGCTGGATTTTGATAGTTTTAGTTCTCATTATCCCATTAATTTCCGAAAAAATCTATATTAATACAGTGTTTTCCCTTAAAAGTATTATTTTGACTGTTCAAAATTGTATTTTAAGTCCTAAAATTGCATAGAGGAGGATATTCAAATGGAATTTAACATTCTGTTCTGAAGTGGCGCAACCTAGTGTCTCTACTAACCGTGACCATACTCTGTCGCCTATGACGTATTGTGTTGTGATTGTTCGGCGTATGTAACCAAGCCTGCCGACTCGGCGTATGTAAGGAGCTCTGAGCTAGCGTCCCTCAGATAGACAGTGAGTATGAAATGCAGTGCAGTGCTAGCCATTCAGATAGAGGCAGTACTATGTAGAGTACTATAGACCAGTGTGTGTGTGCAAAGACAGCCACAGATCAGCAGATGTGAGTACAGACTGATGAGCTCAGCTCATAATGAGGCAGACGCCCACAGTGCTGCAGAAGATAGCATGTCAGTAGAGTGATGAAGGACTTGTAAGGTCAAGAACAGACAAGAGAGTGTTGGAACTTTGGCTAAGTTGCATCACCTGTTCACAACGCCAGGTGCAAATAAATCGACAATTAAGGAAACAACGTATCTTCGTCGAAATACGATCAGAGGTCCTACCAACTTGAAAACCATCATTCACAGCCATACCTAAGAGCACTTCTAGGTAACATGAGGCCGGTGGTGGGGCCAGGGAGGGCGAGCTTCCAGGCGGTAGACAGCTTGTCCAGCTGAGGGTAGGCAAGCACCGGCCTCGCTGACTGGTCTACGTGCACTCTCAGGGCCTCTGACGCAACCGCTTCCCTTAGCTCCTCCCGTTGCTCCGTCACCAACTGCCTGGAAAACTGAACACAGCTTTTATGCCATTAGAGCTATTGCGGTCTGGTAACTACATTTTATAGGAAAATGCCAGGGCTTTCTCCGCTGTGTGGAACATAATGCAATGCCGGCAGTGCATTGACCTCCAGAGGGCACCTATTTACCTGACATGACCTGAGGTCACGAAAGGTCAGAAAGTGAGCTTGTCGAATAACAAATGAAAGCCAGTGACGAAACATACATGATGACATCTAATTCAGTGCTCTAGCTTAATTAGGTCAACAGTTATGGTCAAAACATAAGTGTCGCCACCGGCAAAAAGTGGGGGGGGCAGCCAAACTTCAACCTGATGCTGACAAAAAATTTTCAACGTCAGGACCAAAAACTGTTGGAATATGAGCTCCTCGTTGCCTTCCGCAGCGGCTCGGTATAAGAATGTCCGATTTTATCTTATTTTGACTGAGATCAGGAATTTTGTTGCCCAAAAGTGGGGGGCCAGGCCCCCCTGGCCCCCTTTTCCGACGTGCATCGGTCAAAATACTGTTTTTGATGTCTGGTGACCTCAGATATGAAAGAGAAAATATTAACCCTGGAATCCGTGGAAAGGTTGCTAAGAATACCTTTCTGAGAAATTTGATAATTTGCAATCATTTTTGTGACTTTTAGACCAAAAGACAGCTTTTCATCATACCTTTTTATGGGAGAGGTCACCTCGTGGCCTGCCCTCAGGTCACCAAATGAAAAAATCCCGGATATAATTATTTTAGATCCTGGAGGGGCCATCAAGTGAAGAAAATTTGAAATCAATTGGCTAAGAAATGTAGCTATGCTAAAGCTCAAAAATTAAAGTGAGGTGAACTTGTTTGACCTTGCCTGGTGATCTGACGTAGTGTGGCCCGGGGTAAACAATTTCAAGGATAGTGGGGAAAAAGATCAGATGAAAAAAACCTTAGGGGCCATCAATGCACCCCCGTGTGGCGATGGTTAAGAAGCCACGTTCTTTTACCAGCGCCGATTCCAGTAAAGGCGGAAAAATACTCCAGCTGAAAGCTGATCTCCGTGAATAGGATTGGTCACCATGACAACGTCGGATTGTTAGTTCCCGCCAGGGTGGGGTGGGGGGCTGTGTTTGAAAACCCTTGGGTTGCTCCAGGGGCACGAAGAAACGGTGACGCGAAGCGCTTCCGTACTTAGCACACCTTATCCATGATCGATTCCGCAACCTTCACCAAAATTTTAAGGTTGGGACATCTCAGGTCAGGTTACCAGTATATGTCAAGCTACTTCACCTCCAAAAATGTTTAAGGTGGCCTAAGTAAGAAAAGGGCGAATCTATCGAATTGAAGCGCATATCGCATAAAAGCCCGCCGAGTACTACAGCTAATTTCGGAATTTTTCAGATCGTAGACCTAGGGGCAGGTACGGATAATGACCTCTCCATTGAAAATGTATGAGGAAAACGTAAATTGGCCGAAAAATTGAATTAATTTTGTAGATACTGCGTGTTATACCTTAGTATTCTTCAGAGCATAGTATCCTAGGCCCCTTTATAGGTTCATGCTGCAAGTTTGAACCTGAGACCTTAGAGGTCATCTGGGGCTATCAACTGCAAGTTTTCGGACTTGAGTTAATAACTTTGCACAAAATGATGAAAAATCTTTTATTTTCATATCATTACGTTTAGAATGTTATTGTGAGTCGATTCATACTCATATTGATTATGCTAGGCTAGATGGTGACCTTGGCAATGCCTTAGTTCAGGCCTTTTTATGTTTTGACCTAGTAGAATAATATTATACATCATCAAATGGGCTGTAACGAGAGAAAGTGAACTATGCCTAAAATGATGCTAACTCAATTCTGTCAGGCGCTAAAGTCCATTAACTCTTCTGTATCATGCTGCATTCTTTGACCTGACATGACCTCAATATTGACCTCAGCCAAAAAGTGACGAGAGTGATGTAAGAGCCAAGCCAAGTGAGCCAAAAGAGCCTAGAGTGATGTAGTTTCTTCATGAATTTCAACGGGCTATTCACCTGCTTTCGAGTTTTTTTCGCTATCTCGTATAAAAATCGAGTTCGAGGGGCATTGTTTGGACACCCCCTACCAGGGCGAAGGTGGCTCGGAGGCTCACCGGGGCCTGGGTTATCGCTTGGTCAGCTGTGAGTCAAGTGTGGTTGGTGTTTCTGGTCGAAACAGCTGCACTTTTACTTAAGCTCTCATTTAATTGCATCAATAAGGATACCAAAAACAAGGAATGGAAATCGAGACCAAGATAACTATCCCGGTCTGCGACCTGGGCTAACGCCCCACTGGCGTAGGAGGGCCGCATGACAATGTGCTGAAAGCAAACCATATTTCGTTCTTAATGTGTCTATTCATAAGCCTGTAGGACAGTGTTATCATTCTTTTCTTTGAAATAACTAATAAATATCTCGCAGTCAACCCCAGATTCAAACCGGGCTCCCCTGATCACGAGACAGGTTCTCTAACCACTAAACCACTGCGCCATACTGCAATATCTCCCACTGGCCCTACACCAGTGGCCCGTCAGGAGGTCACTGGCCGGTATCACTCAATCAAAACGATGCCGTGATCGTGGCGCCGGGTGCTGTGTTAGTACAGAAAAGGCATGATATAAAGCTATTTCTAGAAGACGAACGAAACATGTTGGCCTAGAACTACTTCTATCGGCGACCCAGGATCCTAAGTTAGCTTCATGCCAAATTTAATCCCCTTCCATTCATTTTAAAGGGAATGGGGCACCTTCATAACGTGATTTTAACTGAGATAGTCAAGTTGTAAAGCAAGTCGGAAAACCCGGTACTCCATGTGTCATTTGTCTTGGAACTCGATATTTCCGTAAAAAAGCTAAAACCTACCTGACACCAGCCCCTCATCAGCCTCTCGCCGGGCGGCCATTGTGAGCTGCTGGTGTGACGACATATGCTGACGTCACGATGAGCATCAGCCAATCGAAGCCCTTGAAGCGTTTCAAGTATGGTAGTGGTTGCCAGATCATGACATCATCCAAAGGCAGATATTTATTTATTTTCCTAGAGGAGTATTTTTACAAACAAAATATTGAGCTTATCGAACATTTTTCAGAGAAATCATTAGTGGGTTCATTATTTTTGGCCAAAAAGTACACCTAATTTCACTAAATTCCAGGATTCGACCAAGGTGCCATATTTCCTTTAAAGAGTTGAAACCATGGTGAAAAGCAAGCAAGTTCCGAGACATTTAGCTCCTTGAAATACCCTTTCGAACGAATTACTCGAAAGCCGTTGGAGATAAGTGGGTAGTGTAAACGAATGAAATCACTGCAATTAATTTTCCTATTCAGCCATGTCAATTCTGAGCTTGTGAATTGAGTGGGCAGTGGGCTTAAGTCTTTTCGGCGCTCTCACGATAATTTTAATAAGCCCATGTATTCATTCATACACGTTCAAAAGAAGCAAATCAACTAACCAAACCTCTAAAGCATGCGTTCAATATAAAATAGTTTAGGACCAGCCGATTTCATGGCGCTCCTCCGATGGCGACAGCCATGGGCAGAAGCCTGCCGGACGCGCCCACCAACAGGCAGGCACACGCGACTGAGCCAGCCGGCGTCCTGTTACCGCTCCGCAAATCTCCAGATAATCGTCGTGAGATAGGCTTCCTGAGTGGGCGAGAATGTTAATTGACGTTTTACTTTTATGCTCGACGTGTCAGTACTGGGATCTGATAGTAGTCGAGGCTGAGACAGGCAGCTAGCTTTATCTCCATACTTCTTAGGCACGCAAATGGCCGCATTCAGACGCTTTCCAAATCCAACGTAGGGGAGGGAGACGTACAGTCCGTGCTCGCTTTAACACGCGCATTGACGTGGGAGACGGAGTTAGGTACCCACCCCCTTCGGGTTTTTTGGAGATAACATAAAAACAGCACGCGCCGCCGTACTTGGTTTATCTTTTCTCTGATCATTCCTACAACTTTTGTCAAAAATCTAAGGTTGTGTCACTCTGGTCAGGTCACCAGTACAGGCCAAGTGACCTGACCTAAAAAAGTTTAAGATAACATCATTCAGAACAGGCTGAACTTATCTTATTGAAACTCATACCACATACTGAGCCCACCGAGCTGTCTAAAATATGTTCCGTTATTTTTTATATCGATGACCTAAGGTCAGGTACGAGGCTTGACCTCTTCCTTGGAAATGCATGGGAAAAGTGGTTTTAATTAAATAACTTGGTCATAGATAGCTATAGAATGTTTATTTTAGCTACAGTAGATTGGGATTATCTTTGCGATTCTAAAGATATGCATTTTGACTTAATTTGACCTTTACCTGACCTCAGGTCAGGTCCAATGACATATTGGACCTGATTTGACCCAATGCCATGTATATATCATTGGATTCGGCTTGCTGCGAGGATTTTAATGGTTCAAATTGTTTGATCTATCTTTACTTGTTCAGATGTAACCGGAAATCTTCATTTACATGTTATCCCTATGACGACATGTTTTGACCTCTAGTGACCTTAAATGTGACCTGAAACCCTGTGACCTGGATGAGCTACTAAACGTCATTTACCGTTTTTCGCTATCTAGCATGGTTCTCGAGATCTTAGGGGGCTGGTACCTGTTTCCCCCCGTCAAAGCGAAGGTGGCTCACACCGCCGTCAAAGCACGTGTTAAAGGGAATGTGGCACATTCATAACGTGATTTTAACCGATGTCGCCAAGTTTTAAAGCAAGTCAGAAGATACGGTACTCAATATATCATTTGTCTTGGAAATCGAGAATTCGTAGAAAAAGCTAAAACCTACCTGCAATGTACCCCTCATGTACCTTAGCAGCAGGCCACAGTTCTCATGGGTGTTGGTGTGACGACATATGCTGACGTCAGGGTGAGTATAAGCCAATCGAAGCCCTAGAAGCGTATTGAATATGGTAGTGGTTGCCAGATCATGACATCATCCACAGGCAGATATCTGATTCTTTCCCTAGAGAAACATTTAAAAAATAGAAGTATTGAGCTTATTGTACATTTTTTTCATAGAAATCATGGACGCCTTCTTGATTTTCGGCTAAAAGTACCCCTAATTACAATAAATTCCAGGATTCGACCAAGGTGCCACACTCCCTTGAAGTATTCAAATTATACTGCCCCTAAATTCGTGTAAAAATGTAAAAAGGGGACGGCTGGCTAGCTCGCACATAACATTTGGCCCCTCTTAAAATGTTCCGTCGGGTACCGAATCACGAGGCTGGATGTGTCCCTACAAGTTCAGAAAGCAAGGCTACGCCAATGCGTGTTTGTGCAGATCCGCCTCTGGAATTCATAGCATGTCATGTATGAATGTATACAAGGCAAGATTTCTAAAAGGTACGTTCAAGACTGATTCCTCTACGCCCGAGTGACGTCACTCGGGCGTGGAGGAATTCCTTCACCATTAAATTGTGTGTTAAACTGCTGCTAATGGCACTTCCTGGATACGAATTTGTGAGAATACACGGTAATCAAGTTTATCCCAAGTGCAATGGATAAACATTTTATTTTCGATTCTGGGCCTCTTTTTGCAAAAAATTGGATTTAATTTTCCCATGTTATATGCTTCGAGATGTGACGTTACATCTGGTGGTCTGCGCTTGCTGTTGGAGGGGGCTGTATACAAGGCTGTATAGAATTTACTGTATGAATTGTATTGTATGGATTTCGTCATGCGGCTCTGACGGCAGTGGAGGGAACTGCACGAACAGGGACGCAGCCGCACAGTCAAGGTGACCTCGGCTGCAGTGGGGTGTACAGGCAGGAACGGATCCCGCACCCGTTCATGGCGGATCTGGAGAATTATCTTACTTAAAATAAATCCATTATCAGCCCAATCAAATTCCTCAGCATTAATCCCTACTTGTCCGACTGGATATCTCACATGCAATAAGCCGCATCAACGACCAGTATTTTACCCCGGTCATTCCTTACCGGGATTGCACGACAGTTTTCTGACAAAAGGTATGGCTGGCGCCTTTGCTGGCCTGGTATAAGAGGGTAGTAGTAGCTGACATGAGTGCTTTCGGCAAGGATGGCTGCCACGCGTGTGGTTGTATTCTGTGCGCTTTACTTATTGACATTCACCAACGTCCACGCGCAAGGTAAGCCGTATTGTAAGTAAAGTAATCTTGGCATTGACTTAGGTTTCATACACAATTTCAATCACGATCGGACGGTGCATCCAGATACAAGCACGATGCGGATAGAGCTTCACCCACGTGGGGGTAAAAAAGATCCCCAGTATCTAAAAAAAACTAAGAAAGCTAAAAAAACAGCAATCGAAAGCTGTTCAAAAATGATATCGAAAATACTGAAGTCATCTTTCTCGTCAGCTCAACATCAAGGTCACCAGAGGTCAAAATAGGTCAAAAAATTTTCATATGAGGTGTACTGAGAAAACCTCATTTATGGCGCATTCCAGGACAGATCGACCAAGGCTTGACACCACCATGCCTAGAAAAAATCTGTAACTTTGTCTCCGGGGCATAGGCGGATCCAGGATTGCCGATCGGGGGGCACCTTCCCGGGGGGCGCCATCCGGACCAGGGGGCGCCACTTATGACCGGCAAAACCTATCAGGTGGGCGCCAAATCCTGTCGGTGGGCGCCGACTTTCGTATCCGGGGGGGTGGGAAGCGACATTTCAGGGGGCGCCATCGACCTTTCAGGGGGGCGCTGAGGGTCGATCGGGGGGGCACGTGACCCCCCTTGCCCCCTGGATCCGCCTATGCTCCGGGGTAATTTTGGGCCTGAAACACGCCTGTGAGAACCTCAGCCCCCTCCGACCAACGGTGACCGAGTTATAGCCCGAGGCATTTTCGGGAGGTCACGTTGTAGACTCATCTTTGATGCTTCATAACTCCAAAACGCATCACCTGATTAACAAGTTTTGTATATCATTGAACTCCTCTTGAATTATAGTGTATTTTGGAAAAAGAAAATTGCAAAATTTGGAAAATTTTGACTTTTAATTGGTTTGACCTTTTCTTTTTTGACCTAGCTTGACCTTTTCGCAGTTGAAATTACCCTTTTAGACAGCTAAAAAATTGTCCTCATAAAATATCTTTCGATGGAAAAAATAGAAAAATGCGTTCTTGCCATAAGTTCCAAATTTTTAGCACCTAAGGTAGGTATGCAGACGGTTTTCGACCACCGCGGTAGTACAGTCTTATGTTTAACGCCGCAAACAAAGCGATTGCTTTTGTAATCGGTTGCTTGCAATCATTCATTGTATTGTCTTTACGAAATTTTCATCGTACAAGTGTCAAAATATATGAGAATTAACACGCACCCACACAGGGGGGTGGGCAACCGGCCTCTTCAGGTTTCCACAGGTAGTAAAAAACACCTTCGCGCAGCGCCACCGTACTTCATTTACCTCTAACTCGAAATTTTTGCAGCTTCTGGAAAAATTTTAGGTCTGGGTCATACCAGGTCAGACCGCCAACCAAGGTCAAGAGACCTAACCTCGAAAAAAACTTTGGGAGGTGCATCAATCATATCAAATTTAGCCTATCGTGGTTAGAATCGCATTACACAGTAAGATCGCCTAGCAAGATAATTTTTCGTAGCAGGATTTCTATATCGATAACCGGGAGCAGGGCAAAGGTCATGATCTTTCCATTAGAAATGCATGGGGTGATTGGTAAATTTTGATAACTTGCGAGAATTGAGAATTGTCGAGAATTGCGATGGAGATTTTATTTTGACATTGTCGTGTTTGACTTGCCACTGCAGTTTGATTAATATTCTTTTTACCATACAGACCTAAGCCTGGCTCTAGGTCAAAGCAGGTTAATTTTGACATTTGACTAAGCAATATTATAAGATACATAATCCGTTTGGGCTCAACAAGAGTGTTCCAATGGTGCTGAACATTTCTTTCTACAGCTCTCCTCTGTCACCTATTATGCCACAAAATTTAGGTTTCCACTTAGTTCCCGTAAGAAATACTGTGACCTTGAGCAACCTCAAAGGTGACACGACCAAACGATTGTATGTTACATATTCGGTAGTGATAAAAACTGGCTATTTAGCGGCATCACTCCCAATGCACTGTGTCATTATTCATCTGGGATTCTCGGATCCGTGTCAGCTATGAAATGATCACCTTGTAAAAATATCATGAGGCAACCTGTTCAAGCGACCAAATCGAATGCGTTACAATTTCAGGACATTTTGTCGAATATATGAGCAGATTCAAATTACTTTTTGGGAATGAAAGCCTTTCAGACACGTTTGTTTACATTGCATGAATCCTGTCAAACATATGCTGTGCTGCACTGGATCAGATTGCATCGATACTATTTTCCATCTCCAGGAACGATGTGATTGTGTGAGTTAGTGGTGCTCATAGGATAAGTTACATATACTTGTTTCAATTATTGATAAGGTCGCGACATCTTTGTAAATTTTCGTTTAAGGCTAAAAGGTCCATTATTAATAAGTTCATTTGCCCTCGTCTCCCTCGAAACAATGAATCCCTTTTTATCACTTTTAATGGCTGCAACTTTTCTTTTTATAGATATTGCCCAAGTTGTTGCCAGTTCAGTTTTTTTATACATTTTGTTCAAGTTTTTCTCAGTTCGATTGCTGGAGTTGGGGTCTCACTAAAGTCATCAATGGACTTTTCACGGAGACCCCGACCCCACCATCCGAACGAGCAACTCCCACAATGAAGGGTTGATTTTAGAAGCCAACGTTTAACGTCCCACACAGCACAGGAACGGCCGCCCCGCTCAGGTCACCTTCTCGCCAGTCAGTTGCAGCCGACCTGCACGTCGGGTAAACTATTGAGCGCCGGAGCGTCTCAGGGGAACCGATCCCAAGCCTAGACATGCACTGCCACTGCATGCTTCTGAGCCGCGGGCCGGAGCCCAACGTTCTACCAACTGAGCTACCGGGGCGGCAAGGAGGCGGTTTTAGGAGTAGGTGTCTCACTAGAGTCATCAAGGGACTTTTGACGGAGACCCCGACCCCACCACCCAAACGAGCAATTCCCACGATAAAGCGTTAATCAGGGAAACAAAGTTGAAAGTCCCACAAGGCATAACGACGACCGTCTACCTCAGGTCACCCCCTCACCACTCAGTTGCCAGCTGGCCTTCAGCATTTACGGTACCTACCACCTCCCAGTTGACCTAAATTATTTTTCCAGAAGTTGCAAAATGTTGTGTTAGAGGTAGATGGAGTACGGTGGCGCTGCGCGAAGGTGTTTTTTTACTACCCGTAGAGACCTGAGGAGGCCGGTTACCCACCACCTCGGGTGGGCGCGTGTTAAATGTCATAAATGCTGACACTTGCACGATGAAAATTTCGTCAAGAGAAAGAAGTATGATTTCCAGCGACCGATTACAAAAGCAATCGCTATGTTTGCGGCGTTAAACATAAGGCTGTACTACCGCAATGGTCAAAAACCGTGAACATACCTACCTTAGGTGCTAAATATTTGGAATTTATAGCAAGAACGCATTTTTTATTTTTGCTATCGAAAGATATTTTATGAAGAAACCTTTTTTAAGGTGTCTAAAAGGGCAATTTCAACTGCGAAAAGGTCAAGCTAGGTCAAAAAGAAAAGGTCAAACAAATTAAAAGTCAAAAATTTTCAAATTTTGAAATTTTCTTCTTTCAAAATAAACTATAATTCAAGACAAGTTCAATGATATACAAAACATGTTAATCAGGTGATGCGTTGTTGAGTTATGAAGCATCAAACATGAGTCTACAACGTGACCTCCCGAAAATGCCTCGGGCTATAACTCGGTCACCGTTGGTTGGAGGGGGCTAAGATTCTCACAGGCGTGTTTCTGGCCCAAAACTACCCCGGAGACAAAGTTTCAGATTTTTTCTAGACATGGTGGTGTCAAATTGAAATATTTTTGGTCGTTTTGTCCTCGAATGCCCCTTATCTCAGACACTAAAATAGCTAAAAATGTCTAACACCATTCCAAAGCTCTTGAGATGGTCTTTCTTTGTAGCGTCATTTATTTTCAAGTCAGGTCAAAGCCTAGGAAGCTGCAGGTCACTGAACATTGGGAATGTTCTTTGAAATGTCCATAGCCGCCTAAGCATAAGGGTGTTTCTTTTTTCACTAATGACTTCAAAACCAAGCAAGTTACAGCCATATTTGATGTACCATTGCAATTCTCTCATCAATACAAATCGAACGATATATGAGATTGCTATGCCAGGTCCGATTCAAAATTTGACCTGGCCCAGGTCAACAGTTTTACCCAACTTGACCTGGCATAGCAATTATGTGTATCATTTGACTTGCAGTGATCATACAAACACATCGATGACAATATAAAATTTATATCTTTATCTTTTTAAAATTTATGGAGTAAACACCGAAAAAGTTTACTTGACCTTAGATGACCTTTCAAAGGTCACAGGTCAATAGTTTTTGTTACAAACTTCAGAAATGGGTTAAGAGCAAGTCCCAAACGATATTTGAAGTTGATTTTATCCTTACTTACTGAGAAAAGCTCGTTTCGTGACTTCCCCCATGCATTCGCAATGGGGAAGTCATACTCTGTACATGACCTTAGGTTACCAATATAAAAATATGGGAACATATGTTGCAGCTCCTGTTAGGCCCACTACGTGGTATGAGTTTCAACTTGATAGATGAACCCTCTTTTTAGTTTTGCAGTCCTTACCATTTTTTAGGTGAGGTCGCCTTACCTGACCTGGTGACCTGATCTGATGTGACCATGAGCTAAAATTCTCAGGAAAGATGTAAAAATGAGAATGGAGAGGCTAGACTAAGTTTTGTGGCGCTGCGCGCCGCCGTTTTCCGGTCACTTTGGAAAAACCCGAGGTGGGTCTAAAAAAGTCCCCCACCTGGATAAGGGTTAACCATATGGGCTACTAAACTTCTACGCAGACGCACCGTGCCTCCAAAAAGTCCCGAGGTGTTGGAATACTATACGCTAAATAGGTTTAGACCAGCCTTTTTCATTTTTTATTAGTACACTCCTAAACAAGGAAAGTAAAACTTCCCTGTGTATCACTGACAGAAAATCCTGGAGCGTCGACCGTCTATGTGGCGTCAAAGCTCTCGTCTGATAGTTTGAAGGCGGCGGGATGTCTTCCAGAGGACTTCAAAGCTCCAGACCTGAGTCCCTGTGTGGAGGAGGGCAGCAAAGGCGGTCCAGCCTTCTACCAGGCAAAGGGCTGTGTCGTTGACAGGTATCTTTTTATATTAACCTCCCTAATTTCACGTCATGTTTGAAGTTTATATGCTGGACAAGTAACCACAAGAGTTGAGCGTTGCTGAAAAAAATAATATGGGTCGTCGCCAGTCAAATGATCAAGTCATTGATTTCTTAGTTCTAAGCCACTAATTGGACTTCCAAACAAAATACAAACTTCGGTCAGTCCTCCTTTTGCTGTAGCTATTTATAAGTTTGACACCTTCCTATGGATTCTGTGAGGGCAACATATAGATAAGCATGAGGAGGGGCTCCTCATTTTGTTGAGCTGTTGACGTAATATGGGGCTATTGGGGAATATTATTCAGGTATTGTATCAATAGTTTAAAGAAAATCCTTTATAATGGGATTTGAACTCGCATTACAATGTGATCGAGCAGGCCAAGAACAACTTGATAGTAATTTCACTTCCGCCCGAACATAGCTTTTGGGGAAAAAGCGGCAACAGCCCCCCGCCTACCAACCCCTCGCGATCACATGGTGTTGGTTGGTCTTGGATAAGATACATTTTGCTCAAGCCCCACTGCGCCTGCTGCTCGGACAATGTGTTCTTGTCACTTTTGCTTTCACTGATAGCTGGTTTTAGCTAAAACACTCAATTTGTATTCATATTCTGTTATGGCGCAGCCAGGCAACAAAATTTATTCGATATGGCAGCATGGCGTGCTACCATATCATGACGTTACGCCGATTTGGATTTCTTTTACCTTTCGCAAGAAAAATTAACATTGCGAAATGATTGGCTTCCTAGCCTATTCCAGCATAAGTAACCCAAAATTCATCATTTTCTGTATAAAATACCAAACAATAAATTCAGGATAAAACACACAAGGTGCCACATTGTTAAGGGAACGAGCAGTCGAGGAAATCCATGCTGAATCACACTATGACACTAGGTTGTATTGATTTGGAATGGGTCAACGAGGTTAAATATTTGGGGCACATTATCAGCTGTAACCTGGATGACACGCATGATATACTACGGGTTAAAGCGATTCTCTACTACCAGGTTAACAAACTTAAGAGCAGGGTTAGCTATGCAGATAGAAATGTTCTCGTCATGCTTTTTATGATTTTCTGTAGTCAGTTATATGGAGTAGAATTATGGATACGCACAAAGAATATCAGGGCTGGCGTGAGGTAAGGGTTGCATTTAATTCCTGTTTGAAACGTCTTGAAAATGCACATCTGGTATCATAATTATGATATCAGATGGTATCAGATTATAATCGCACAGTGTGCTCTGCTAATGGTGTATTGTTACGATGTTTACTCGTCGGAGGCTCGGTTGGTTCTCTCTTGTATTTCCAGACGCACACCACTTTTTATCAACTCAGCCACACCGACGGACACTGACTCATGCTCTTTTTAGCAGACACATTATACCACACGACATCCCCCTCCATACAGTAGATAATAATAATTATTGGGGCTTATCGACGCACCAACTGCCAGGGTTATATGGCGTCGCCAACTCTTTCCCTGTTGGAAGGGTTTCTCGGGAGCCAGCTTGCTCCTTGCTCAGGGAAGCCGCCGGGCCTTGAACCCGGGTCGGCTGCGTGGCAGCCAGCCTCGCTGACCACTCCACTACCGCGCCCCCTCTCCATACAGTAGAATTGTGAATACAATTTAATCAATTATATGGATCTAGGTTGTCAGAAGCACATTTTATGATAGTTGGCAGATTAAACGTTTCTGCAATAAAAATACTCGATGAACTCTTACACTACTTTATCTTCAGTTACATTTTTCACAGACCCGTCAGATCTGCAAATATTTGATACATCTCGTATCATGCCTTGTTCTCTAATCAATAGTGGTATTGGTTCTTATGTATACTGCACATATATTTGTTTTGTACAGTGATGTAATATTTTTGTAAGTATTTCCTATTTTTCATAGTCAACTATTTCCGTGCTCTTTATTCCTTATTTGTATTCTATCTGCATTTCCCTCCCCGTTACGTAAGTGGAGTGACATAGACAAAAAAAAACGAAGGAAGGGTAAACATTGGAGTCTAACTTCAAAGGGAAGAAGCAACGGTGCGCAGGGCCAAGAACTCAATACTGTTCAAGTAGGTCAGGGCAATGTGCCAGAGTGACTATGAGCCAGACAATAACACAGACAGAGGGTAATACAAACACTGGTCATCGCCTTGGCGAAAAAACCTTGGAGTAACGGAGGGATTTCATTACTGTGCGGTGGGGGCCGTACGTCCAAAGCTCGGAGATGTTGGCGAGTATTGAAACATAACTGAATTATCAGCATTATTCAGCATATATATATATATACATATATATATATATATATACATATATATATATATATATATATATATATATATATATATATATATATATATATTAAATCATAACCAACAAGGTTGGATGAATTTGGAAGGATTTTATATCCAATCTGGAACTTTTTAAAGAAGCGAAGAATATACTTGTACATACAATTACACACGTTAACAAACATACATTTTAATCATGATGTGGTGTATTGTTACAAGATAAAAAATAACTGAAATTACTTTATACAGGATCTCACTTTTGATGAGCAGTGACTAACGATGTGAACATGGGTAGCAACCAAGGCTGATTGTGGCTATTTTAAAATTAGCACACATTAATGCAATACTAGTTGTCACAAGCGAGGCAGCAGGGTGACACTCATACCACGTCACAAGGTGGCACACTAATTGATGGGTCGTTCTGAAAAGAATTAAGGTAGATGATGCTGTTGATGTCGTGCTGTTCCTCTGCGCAGACTCACGGCCGATAGTCTACTCAGAAGAACGGGACGATGATACTTAGGCGTCGTACCGAATGCAGGTGCCGAATAGCCGGAGTTGACAGGAATAGCTGGTGTGTCTAGAAACATGCTGAGGTGTCCCCCAGGACGTCTGGAAGTCCCGCAGGAAGTTCATGGTGTGATAGCGGTTAACTTGCTTGCTTTAGACGATAATAGATGAAATTGCAAGTCGATCAGATCCGGCATCCATGAAGGGTTTGAATGACGGTCATTCTGAGAGGTGATTGTTGCACACTGAGTGCGTTGCGGGTGCAGATGTGGTGGTGGCAGTCGAGAGCTGGACTGCATGGGCTAGATTATGGGTCATCACGCGGCTGCGTGCTGCGTGAGGTCAGTGTCGTCTCGGTCAGACGTGCTGGTGGTTGACATGCACAATGACACGGATGTGTGACGGCGCGTTATATTTGAAAATCACGTTGAAACGTCTGCTGACGTTGCAGACGCAGGCACTGAGCTTCTTATGTGGTTCATAGTCTTCAGTTCTCATTTCAGAGCATTCCTCTTGTGCTCGTTATATAATAGCCGATTACGCGCTTTTCTGGCTTTGTTGCCTTATAATCCCTTTTTCTCATGCTTCACCCTCATATCTCGGGGCTGGACAGGCTTATTCCTTGCCTTGGCTTTAATATCTCTCTGTGGGCAGTTCCCATTGCGCTCTCAGAGCGCTCGTATTTTCTTATTTGGGCATGAGTTATTTATTTTCTCTGCGCTTATGAATCGGACTTGTGGGGCATTATCCTATATATCTTCAATATAATTCTAATTCTAGAAGCTCCTTTCAAGCTCAGGTGTTTATGCTGGTTCAAGATAACGTTAATGTGCTACTTGGTCGTTACTTGATTGTGATTCGTTGTCATGACGATTAGGAAATTCCTTACCTCCAATGCCAGGTCAAGAACAGACACAGAGATGACACAGTTTCTGTGGTGTTGGTCTGTGACGATAGTCAGCAGCAGATCTTGCGACACACAGGTCAAAGCTTGGCGTAACCAGAAGTGCCGGCGGAGGCTGCGTCAGGGCGTGTGTGGACACTCAGCAGATCGGAAGCAATTTTGCACGTTGTTCAGCAAAAGTCCGATGGCGAGCCGGCGGCCGAAGCCACCGGCTGCCTCCACCGCTGCTACCAATGTTATGATGTTAACTCCTCGGAGGCTCGGTTGGTTCTCTCTTGTATTTCCAGACGCGCACCACTTTTTATCAACTTAGCCACACCGATGGACACTGACTCATGCTCTTTTTTAGCAGACACATTATACCACACGACAGTATATACCTTTGACATACTTCTGGCTAAAAAGATTGTGCTGTTTAAATTCTTGTCGAAAAGTACAAATATTATCATTCATGCCTTCAGGGGAATTTGGCACTTTCATAATGTGCTTTTAACTGAGATAGCCAAGTTGTAAAGCAAGTCAGAAAACCCGGTACTCAATAAATCATTTATTTTGGAAATCGAGATTTCCGTGGAAAAAAGCTAAGACCTACCTGAAATGTACCCCTCATGTACCCTTAGCAGCAGGCCACAGTTGTCATGGCTGTTGATGTGACGACATATGCTGACGTCACGGTGAGACAGTGTCCCAAAACCTGGGGTGCTGGGTGCAGAGCGACACCCATTCAAGCAGAATTTTCCACTCACTTTTATACTTTTTGCTGAATTCTCCACTTACTTCTCAATTATGGTTCTAGTTACCATAGATACAATTCACAAAGTTAACAATACTCAACAATACTTACTACAAGGGCCAGTTCCATTACCTCCTCTACTAACGTCCACTGGAAAAAGAGAGCAGCAGAATCGAATAGAAGATCGCCAAATTAACTCGGCTCTTATGCGCTTCTTTCGCTTTTCTGCAAGAAAATCTGGCGACTTCTATTTTTCTGGCCAGTTACACCTGGCATCCTTGTCTCCACCGATTTTAGTGAAACAACAGAATCGAAGTTCTGGCGCGGGCAAGACGCTCAGTGCCCCCCGCCCCTCCGGAGAAAGTTCCAATGGGTGAACACCGCCACTAAATTCCACCACTCACAAAATTGGTGAGTGGAAAATTAGACACCCTAGCCTTGTGTTGCCAAAAAAATGAGCTGACCACTTTGAGAGATACATTTCTGGAAAGCAGTTTATTTGTGCACATGATTTCTAGGCTTACGTCCTTGAAAAGTTATTTTTGTGTTTCTGGTACCGAGAAAAGTGAACAACCATTTTTGGTCATCTTGTTGTTAAAAGCAATTATCTTGAAATTTGTAAGCTAAGCAGCATATTTTTGACAATGTATCGTAGAAAATTGGCCATTTATTGCGAAGAAAATCATTTTTATCCGTATCAGCCCTTCATTGCTGCGTCCACGCCGTGTGACACCCAAATCCACTCACGACACCCTACGACACCCTAGGCATAAATACGCTGATATCTAAGTTTAATGAATAGCTTATGCCCGCTACGTAGCGGGCATAAGCGGATCCAGGGTCGCAGATCGGAGGGGCACGTTACGGGGAGGCGCCATCCAGATCAAGGGGGCGGCACTTTTGGCCGACAAAACCTATCATGTAGATGTCAAATTCTACAGCGGCGCGCCGATTCTTGCATCGGGGGGAGGGGTGCGGTGACATTTCAGGGGGCACCATCGACCCCACAGAGCACCGCCATGAACATTTGAGAGGACGCCGAGGGTTGATTCATTGTCCCTTTTATTAGGACAGGGGCGGATCTAGGCCATACGTTTGGGGAAGGCAATCTCAGGAAACATTGCGAACATGGTGTCGTTTCGATGACAATCGGCTGAAAGTGGGTACAATTCAGCCACTTTGGGGACCATGGCAGGGGCGGATGCAGAATTTTCTCAAAAAGAGGCTCGGTTTTCAATTGTAGGGGCCCCCGCTCGTGGTTATCATTTTTCATAAATTGGGCGTTAAAAGTGAATAAATCATCAGGGTGATGTGTATTTAAACGTACTTATTAAATAAAGTTTGATACTTTTGGGGGACTCCAGGCCAGCTATTGGGACCCCCGAGACCAGTATCCGTGGCGTTTGGGCTCCTTGAATTTACCTAAGAAACGCTCACTGAACATAAAGGGAGCCCCCTGCTTCATAGGCGGATCCAGAATTGCCAATCAGGGGAGGGGGCGCCATCCGTTCCGGGGGGCACCATTTTTGAACGGTAAAATCTATCAGGTGGGCGGAAAATTCTATCGGTAGGCGCCGATTTTCGCATCCTGGTGGGGATAGGAAGCGACATTTTAGGGGGGCACCATCGACCCCTCAGGGGGGCGCCGTGACCATTTCAGGGGGCGCCAAGGGTCGATCGGGGGGCACGTTTCCCCCTTGTCCCCCTGGATCCGCCTATGCCCTGCGGAGGGCCTTTTGTTGTGCTCAAGGCCAGGCTAACGGTACGCGGTCGCCCTCATCACCTACCATCCCCTTAGATCCGCCCCTGGAACATGACGTATTTACTGCTGGATCCGCCTATGCACTAGGCAAAAGCATCCCTTAGAGCTAAAAGCATGAAGGGCGCAAAGTTGCATGAATTTCAAGCGAATACATTGTGTTTTGCACATTCGGACTTTATGAAAAGTTTGGCCGCTTCTAGGATTCGAGCCCACGCCTGAAAATGAAACCAAAACATGGGACTGGCTTTCACCGTCTAGCTCTCTGGTTAATGTCACGGCTGGCGGTTTTGACCCCGGAAATGAAAAGAAAAATGTCCTGGCGTCCATTTGAACTGCTTTTCGTGAACCTGCGCGTGGTTTAAGATACCCTACCGAGGCTCTAGATTGCAAGCTTTTTACATGTGTTCCCTATGGACTAGTCGAAAATGCCAGCCGTTTAGTAGGAAAAACTTTGAGCCCCCCGGCATCCACTGGCATGGTACGTGCAGGCGGGATTTTATGCAGCCAGCATTTAGTAAGCTTCTGTCTGGGAAGGACTTGAGGCGGGAAGAAGGAGCACGGGATCACCGGGGAAGGGCGGAACTGAGTTACCTCCTGTTGGGCTCTAGCCAAGCCTTTCGGAGCTGCGGCCGCCGATGTGGGTTTGCACGAGTAACTGACGGAGGCGATAGAACGAGGAAAATTTGGTGCGTTAGAACGGCCCGCGGGTAGCGGTTCGTACCGATGTGACCGACGGGGGATCCCATCACTCGCGCTCCCCATCGGTTGCACCCGCAAACGGTAGCGAAGTGTAAGCATGGCTCCAGGTGAATTTGCTTCCTTCTTTTAGCCGGGGGACGTGCAGCCCAGCCTAATTGGTTGGTGATGCTTAGGAAGACCTGAACAGGCTGCCCCCCTGCACGCGCTTGCACGAATAAGGTAGACCCTTCCACGATCACGAATAGGAGGAATGTGACCTCTAAATACCGCTGGCGTTGGCTGACGGGTCTCTAGCCGTCAGATCTCGGGGACAGCGGAAGGGATATGGAATCGGGGAGGGACTCGAAATTTTGAGGACGAGAGGCGTGGAAGAGGATGGCCCTAGGTCAAGGTATATTATGAGTGCATGCTCAGCGTAAGGATCCAAGGGTCGAAATGCTTACTGAGAGCATCCTTTCCGGATCTGATAGTGAAAACACCCTCTGCAAGGGGCGACGCGACAGGAAAAAAGGGAAGATGGTAGGTGGGGGATCGATTTAGGAGATGACGAATCCGAAGAGTGCTGGCATTGGCAAAATATCCGCTCCAAAGAGATGGGGCTCCTGGTGTGCGGTGATATGTCACAGAGATATACGATGGCCGAGGCGAGAGGATAGTATAGCTTAGGTGGCCACGGTAGGGTGGGTCGTAAGGGCAGGTAGTTTAGGGGGCTACGGAAGGATCGGTAGGAAAAGGGGAGGGGGAATAGGAACCTTATGGCGATAGATCCGGGGCGAATTTATAGTCAACGGGCACAAAAAGGGGCGGGGAGAGGATGGACGGTTTCGATGCCGCTTCTATGCTGGTAACACTTGGCGTACGGGTGGCTAAAGGGCAGAGGTGCAGAAACTTGCCAACTCGGCTACCGGAGTTTGTGACACATTTACGAAAATTGAGGTGCATAATTGTGACAAAATAGCGACCCTGACTGTCAGTCCCGTCCGCCGACCGAGCAGGTCGCTCCTTCAGAGCTCCGTCGCCGGGCCGCGAAACCCCAGTGCTGAGTGCGAAAGTGTCTGATACCAGCGATACTAGTGACAGAAAGGTGATACTAGCTTTATATTAATTCAAGGCGGAGGGTGGTACGTACTGTGAGTGAAGAAAAAAGCAGGGAAATGAGCGAAGAACTGAGGAAAACGATTGCAGCTTGTTTGAAAGATCCCGAGTTCGCAGTTTTCCTCAGAGAGGAAGTAATGAAGCCGATTGTGAAACAAGCAGTAGAATCAGTGATAGCAGAAAAGGACGCCGAGATAACCGGTTTAAAGCAACGAGTAGTGTCGCTGGAGAGTCAATTCAACGACCTTGAACAATACTCTCGGAGAAACTGCCTAAACATCAGTGGCGTCACGGAGCAGGCAGGTGAAAATACTGATGAACTTGTGATGGCAGTGGCGACTGCGGCGGGAGTGACTGTCCGCCCCGCAGACATCGACAGAAGTCACAGGGTCGGTAAGAAACAGGAGGGTAGAAATCGCCCCATCACGGTCAAGTTCACTAATTTCGGCACCCGGGAAAAGTTATACGAAAACAGGAAAGACATGAGGGCCTCTAGGTGCATCCTGCCTGCAGCTGTAGTCACCAACTGCTTCATTTCGGAAAACCTGACACCAGCCAACGCCCGAGTCCTGTACATCGCCCGTAGGCTGCGACGTAGTGGACGACTGCATTCGGCCTGGACCAACAACTGCCGCATAAAAGTTCGTCTGAACGCGGATGGGGAGACCTCAGTGATTCGGAACATAGACGACCTGCGCGAGTTAGTGGGAGAATCGCCGGAGTTCGACATTCAGCAGACCACCGCGACTCCAACCCCCGTGTTTCGACGGCTGAGTCCGACCCTGCCACCAGGCGCGGCGCAGCGGCAGCGAGCGAGGCCGGCGCCCGTGGCGGTGGGCAGAGCCGCCAGACCAGCAGGTACCGTAAGTAGTCATGACCTTCCGTGATTGGCGGACAGTTGTGGCGTGACCAGTGGCTCACAACTTACGTGCGGATCCATGCCGCCCCACTCCCATACTACTCTGTGATTGGCGGACAGCAGTGGCGTGACCAGTGGCTTACAACTTTATCCGGTCCACCATTCAACAGCACCGTGCTGTGTGACGTTGATCTCATCCTACCTTGTAATTGGCGTCAAGCGGTGGCGTGACCAGTGGTTTTCAACTCTATTCCGTCCACCATTGAACTGCACCGTGCACCCGATTCTAGCCAAAACTAACGCCATCTATCTAGCCCTCAACCGTAAGTTTGCACCTGAGTCTAAAGATGTCACTGTCGCACTGATTGTCCTACGTTGAACCATAGCAGGGAAGTTAAATTCGGCAAGATGCAATCCTTTAGTGAACTATTAATGCTCCTTTTGCGGATACCATAAATCTTCCTTTTCCTTTTGGAATCAGCGTAGTGCATTATTCTCTTTTAAATTATTTGCTGCCATTCTAGTCGTTCACCGTTTTGTTTTTCGTTGCGACATAAGTGTTCCTCATTTTCCGTTTGTGGCAATAGGCCTTCCATTTCCAGTGCGTGCCACCCGCCGCCCAGTGCGTTCTCTTGTGTAGCCCCCTGTTCTGTCTGCCGACTACGACCTCTCCGCACCACCCCAGTCGGAGAAATGCCCGCATAACTCAGCCAAAATATGTATATGACTTGCCGATGTCTATGTGCAACTCTTCGCTCTCCCGGATTTTGCCACAGCGCCATCTGTGTATTGCGGATCCACAAACAGCTTCATATCGATGGTGTTGCGTTCCTTTGACCGTCATCAGCCCCAGTGTCTCGTCAAATAATCACTCTGGCTTATCACAAGTGCAGAACCATCGTGACATTAGAATTCATATACTTTTAACTCTTTTAAAGGACGGGGTTGAGGGTCAACCCCGGGCCCTTGAGCAATTTTGTAGTTTCCCACGTAAACATTAACAGCATAACAGCACCTGATAGGCTCTCTGAGGTTGAACAGTTCGTTGCTTCCAACGAGATTGATGTTTTAGCCCTTAGTGAAACAAAACTTGACGAAAAAGTCCACCCGTGCCTCTACACCTTACGTGACTTCCATGCTCCATTTGTAAAACACCGCGACAGACATGGTGGAGGAGTTGCATTGTTTGCTCGTAGTACACTTCCAGTCAAACGTCTGACTGAATTTGAAAGTCCAGATGAAGAATGGATTTGGATGATGGTTAAAGTAAACAATTTAACACTTATAATCGGCTGTGTTTACTTACCCCCTAACCTCCCCGTCAGCAGGCATGATGAGTTTATCGACCATGCAATTGACACTGTAAGTAGGGTACAGGCTTACTCGCCCGACGCTGTACTGGTCTTGGGTGACATGAATGTAGACAATATTTATCTCAGCAGCCCTCCCGCAGACAATAGTGGTATCAGTAGTCTCGATAACAAATTACGCGACTGTTTTGAAGCGCTCAATCTTGATCAAATCATCAACGAGCCAACCCGCATCCAAGGCCAAACAAGAAATCTAAGAGATCTGCTATTTGTCTCAAACATTAGGATGATAACAGACAGTGGCACACTTTCTCCCTTTTCAGAAATAGACCATATCCCAATTTTTGCGGCTCTTAACGTAGAAAAAATTGTGCCTACACCCAGTTATAAAGACATATGGGACTACAGCAAAATTGATATCCAGGCATTAACTCGGCAGCTGCAGGACACTAATTGGGATACACTTCTAGACCGCGACATTGATGAAGCAACAATTAGTGTAACAAACACTATCATTGAGGCGGCAAGGATATCTATACCAACCAAGCGAATTCGAATAAACAAACAACGTAAACCGTGGGTCACAGGCGAGTTGTTAAGAGCAATAAGGAAACGCAATAGACTTTTCCGCGTAGCAAGAAATAGGGACACGGATGTGGACTGGCAGCGATGGAAGGCTCAAAGAAATTATGTCACAAGTCTAAATAGAAGCACCAGAAAAGCCCATATCAATCGTAAAGTGAGAATGTTAATCGAATGCAGACATTCACCTTATCAATACCACAGAACCCTGAAAGATATTATAGGGCATAAGCGCGACCACAACCTGCCACCCCTCGTCCGCGAGGACGGCAGCATAATTGCTGACGATATGAACAAGGCGACTCTGTTAAACAAATACTTTGCATCACTTTCTGAGCTGAGTTTGAACCCTGCAGGCATTCCTATGATTAGCATAAATGAGCGTACAACAGCATCGCTAGATAGCATTATTATCACACAAAGGGAAGTCTTAAGTGTTTTAACCCTCGCCCCACCGGGGGGGCCATCGATGGCCCCCCTAGGGTTTTTCCAGGATAGCAGAAAAACGATGAGGCGCAGCACCGCGGTTGAGGGCTCTACCTCTCACTGCATCATTTTCCCATCATCCCTGAAATTTTTTACCCCGGGTCACCCAAGGTCAGGTCACCAGACGAGGTCAACCAAGGTCACCTCACTTCACCTTTAGAGCTCTGTAAGAGCTACATTTCAAAGTCGATCGATTTGAAACTTCCTACACTTCATGACCCCTCCAGGGTCTACAAGGTGTATATCCGGGATTTTTCGATTTCGTGCCCTGAGGTCAGGTCACGAGGCGACCTCTCCCATTGGAAAAGCATGGGGAAAAGCTATTTCATGATATAAAAGCCACAAAATGATTGCAAATACTCCGACTGCTCAGAACAACGTTTTTGGACACCCTTTCACAGATCCCAGGGGTCATATTTGCCCTTTGACTTTTCCAAGGTCATCCAAGGTCACCAGAGGTCAAAAGCAGTATTTTGACAATAACTTTTGACCTAATTAAGCTAGAGCGGCGAAACAAACACCATAGTGTTTGTCTTGTCACTGGCTTTCATTTAATATACGGCAAGGTCACTTTTTGACCTTTCGTGACCTCAGGTCATATTAGGTCACGAGGTGACCTCTGGCGGTCAAACCACTGGCGGGAGTTCTTTACGTTCCACATAGCGGAAAAAGTACTGGCAATTTGCTATCAAATGTACTTTACCAGGCCTCAATAGCTCTAATGACATAAGAGTTATGCCCAGTTGGCTTAATCATTGCATATTTGAGTGAAAATAGCCGATGTTGACCTAATTTGACCTCTGGAGGTCAAACCATTGACCTGAGCACTAAAACATGCGAAGTAATTTCTTACTGAATTCACGCGAGCTTTCTATTGCACTTTGCAGATTTGCGCTAACGCCCATATTTTCGGAGTTAGAGGGGGGGCCATCGATGGCCCCCCGGTGGGGCGAAGGTGGCGCCGGACCCCCGGTGGGGCGCGGGTTAAATTCACTCGACGCAAATAAAGCTTGCGGTCCTGATGAGATCCCATCCCGTATTTTAAGGATGACTGCCTTGCTGATATGTGAACCTTTAGCCAAATTATTCAACAAGTCCTTGCGCCTAGGGAAGTATCCGGGCTGCTGGAAAAGGGCGGTAGTCCACCCTATCTTTAAGAATAGCGGTTCTCCCTCAGACCCCAAAAATTATCGACCAATTAGTCTTCTCGCCTGTCTATCTAAAGTTTTCGAAAAAATAGTCTTCAATCACATATACTCTCATATTACCCTGCACGGGTTATTGACAGATCGTCAGAGTGGCTACCGTCCCGGTCACAGCACTCAACTTCAACTAGTTTACTATGTACACAACATTTATTCGGCCCTTGATAAGGAATGCGACTTCACTGCTATATACTTAGACATCTCAAAATACTTCAATCAATTCTGACACACCGGCCTTCTCACAAAATATACATTCGAATTCGGAATCAAGGGCAATGTTTTAGGATGGCTGGCATCTTACCTGCGCGACAGAACTCAAGTAGTGAGGAGTAGGGTCAGCTATTTCACCACACGAGACGATAAATGCAGGATGTCCCCAGGGATCTGTGTTGGGCCCCCTATGCGCATTGCTCTATTTGAACGCCCTGTCTAGGAAGACTAAAAATGAAATTCTTTTCTTTGCGGACGACTGCACAGTATTTGGCTCCCACAATTCGAGAAACACTGAAGAATTTCAACGAAGCCTGCAAAATGACCTCTCTGAAATCGAAAAATACGGCAGCGACTGGGCGATCTCATTCAATCCAAGGAAAACGATCCAACAAAACTTTTCTACAAAACTCCACCCTCCCCATCTCCCCTGTACATTCGCAAACCAGCTTATTCCCTGTGTAGACAGTCACAAACATCTTGGACTAGTACTCTCCAAAGACCTACGTTTCCACGAGCACATCAATAGTATTGTTAGGAAAGTCAACCGTGCCCTTAGCCCTCTCAATCCCATTGCTAAATACATCCCACGTCGTGATCTTCTGCAAGTCTATCGAACATATATTCTCCCCCATTTTGACTATTGCGACGCGGTTTACGATGGGCACCTAACCACACACGATATCCACAGACTCGAAATCCTACAAAATAGAGCGGCTAGGCTAATCACAGGTACTCCATATCGCTCATCAGCCTCCAAATTAAGACTAGAGTTGGGTTTAAGTGACCTTTCGTCTCGCAGAGAGAGACATAGACTCATTCGATATTGTTCACTACATCTGCCAAACTCTACCCTTCCGGAATATTCGAAAAACATGCTGACCAACACTAGACGTCGCGACACAGCCATGACCCTCCGTAATTTTTTCTCAACAAACTCTTCCTCGCAACAGGACCGGGCGTTTCCAGAGGTCTTTCATTCCGGCAACAACTAGGTCCTGGAATCGGCTTCCTGCTGAAGTGAGAGCTATTACCTCCATAAAAGTATTCAAACAAGAATTATCTAAAAAGGCAGTTAGTTAAACCCCCACCAATTTTCTACTCCACCGGCTGCAAAAATGGCAACATTCTACACACCAAATTAAGAATCGGAAGTTCGGCACTAAATGCGCATCAGTTTGATATTCAAAAATGCGACTCTCCAACCTGCAGGTGTGGAGAAGGAGCAGAGACTTCCCTTCACTTTTTCACTGCATGTAGTCCATACAACCAGGAGCGAGCCATCTTGAGGCGCGACCTGTCCAGAGTACTTCATAACTTCGCCTTACTACCTCACAAAGACAAACTGGATATACTTATTCATGGGAAAGGCCTGACAGCGAAGGAAAGCGAAGTAGTGGCAAAACTAGTTCAAAAATATATAATCAAAACACAAAGATTCTCCTATTAATACCCTCAGCTGTGGTGCGGAGGTGGTGCGTTAGCGCGGCCAGGCCGGGGTCGCTCAACCTAGTCGACCTGCTGGGTGTGTTGGGTCTGTTTTAACTGTGTGGTACTGTGTTTAAGTGTGTTATGTGTGTTTTGTGTTGATATATGGACCTGCTTTTTGTTCCACCAACAAGAGGTGCCTCGATTCATGCTCGTTGGAGCATTTGCACCAATTGTGGTTCGTTTGTACTGTTTTTCGGTTATAAAGCAAATAAATGTATTTTGACTTGACTTGACTTGATGGCTCAAGATCAAAACCCATATTTTCGAAATAGAGAATGAAGCGTGTAGGGAATATTTTAACTTAGCAGCTCTGTTCTTCAATTGCACAGCGTACCATTAGTAATGCAATATTGGTACTGTGTTCAGTTTCTACTAAAACGAGGGACCCCCGCTGCAGAAAACCCGCAAACCGCTGTCACAGTTGCCAGATTTTAACATGCAGCCCAATGGGGCTGATTGTTAGTAGTTTGCAGAAAGTTGTCGCCTAGATACCGGAAATGTGACAGTCAATTTTTTTCGAGAAATACACGATTGTGGGCATATTTAAGGCATTAACGATAACGCAGATACTTTATTAAGTACTTCTCTGTCCATTTTTCAGGTTAAATCATATTTACAGTTTGAGTGTCTTCGATTTATTGGCCCATATTTCTTCGAATTTAGTATTAAGTACGCCTAAAAGCTACTAATAAAAGTACTAAGTGAGTGAGAAAATAAACATAGCTGGGCAGCAATTCTACTTAAACTGCGCAACAGCGACAAGACAAGTTAGAAATGTTTATGTGATGTAGAGCCTGCCAAAAAATTAAACAGGCGGGAAGCCACTTATTTTGTTGAGGGCATATTCATTAGGTATATTTAAGATAAGTGCAGGCTAAAACTAGCTAGAACAAATATTGCTGCCCATGGCTAATCTAAGATGAATGTAGGCTATTGTAAGACTGATGCACTTTCCCATATCAAGCTTGGTTTTTCATTCCATAGTCTGCTTGTGCCTTAGTTTATTTGTGCCCTAGATTGGTTAGATAGATTTGGAGCTGGAGGAAGTTGGGAGAGTTGGCGCCAGCAACAGGCTGGCAACAACAGTGATTCAGGTGAGTTTTCATGATCAAATTATCATATCAATATTGTACAGATAGCAAATGTGTGCTAATGCAGTCCTCCACAAAGTGTTAACACCTACACTGGAGAGGGGCCTGGAACTAACGTGCACTGGAGGGGGCCGAGTAGACCCCCTTCTTATCTCAGAAAATCACAGCAAATCTCAGAAACAAATAGACTTCGAAAAACGCTGGTTAGGGGTGTGTTGCTTACTACCAGTGGTGGTAAGCAATGCACAGGACCTGAACTGCATGGAGTTAAAGCAGGATTTTGACTACACTGGATCTTTCTTTGGTATGTGAATTCCAATACCTCTGTACCTATTAGGGCAATAGACATAATTTTACATCTATGCAGGCTAGTTGCCTCAGAGTTTTTACTGCAAAAAGGAATGACTAGGCAGGTAATGATCGTGAGTGGGATGCAAATTTTAAGCATTTGATGTGTTTATAAAAATGCTACCTAAGGTCCACTTTACCAACACATTTTAGGTAGATTCGAATACTATGTTGACATTGAAATTTTTTCCCTTTTGTTGATATGTGAGATAGAAGTTTAGTGGGGGGGGAAGCTGCGGTTAGGGTTCCCAATTGTGTGTACATGTATGCTCCCATTAATAGGTATGTTCCCAATAATGACTATTTTAATGATAATTGCTACATGTAATCATGTGGAAAAGTACCATAATTGGAAACACTCCTTTCAAAAATGGAAACTTCTTCAAAAAAGGAAATGCATGTCATTGGGGGAAACTGCAGTCAGAGTTGCCAATAATAGTTATGACCCCAATACTGAAAAAATGACCCATAATTGGAAATTTTCCTTCCAAAAACAAAAACGTTATCTATAAATGAAAACTTACTACTTTCATGGTGTAATGGTTTGGTGCTAGAACCTTGTCTGCTGCAAAAAGTAAGGGACAGGTAGAGGACATTCAGCATATTGGAAATAGTATTCAAGTATACAATTATTATTTCCAGCTCTGTGTGACAGAGGAGGCATACGTCGCATTGAGTTTGTGACAGCCAGCATACTTTCTGCACCTCTGCTAAAGGGGCCCGATATCGTGGGTGGGGTTGGGGGCCGATGGGACCCTTACAATCAGGAAGGGCTGCAAAGCCTGGCACTAGCTGCATTCCATTCCTGGAGCCCAAGGGTATTTAGTGGGAGTGTCAGGACAGACTCACCCGTCTGGAGGACTCAGCCAAGTGAGCCGACATTGCCCGCTTTCCACCGTCAACTGGCCTGCCTCCTGACCGCGCACGCGACAAGCACGACCTCTCTCACATACATTTAGTGTGATGCTGGGAGCGGGTGCGACGTCGTCACCACTGTTGAGCGGGTCGCGGCCACAATCTGCCGCACTAGCTGACCATCAAGAGGGCGGCCCGCACAGTAACGACAACGACACCTGACTCGCACTGAGCGACGCGCCCCGTCACAAAATAATATCAACCTTTTGCTGTATTCCGAAAATTCCACGCCTCCTTCAGTTGATACATGTTATGCGTGTCTCGGCAGGTTAAAAATAGCAACCTCATAGGGGCTGGACGTCAATGCTCTGTACAGCTTGGTAGACAGCACGTCCTCGGAAGATGCCTGGAGCTCCCGACAAAAACAAAATGTGGACATCTGCCTTGCAGCGAAGAATGACACTATTTTATCAACTCCACAGCAGAAGGGTATCTTCATGCTTTCTTGTACGCGCAGACTTAAAGAACACCAATGTCGACTGGATGTGATGCGGCAAGTTGGAAAGCTCATCAACGTTGACGGCATAGTGGACTGGGGACAGGTCCTTGTTCGCTGGCTGGAGGGCAGCTGTCTTGACGGCGTTAAGAACGCTGAAGAAGAAGCAGCCTTCGCCACTTGCGCTAATGGTACTGATCTTAACATGGGGATCATTGGATCAGCCATCAGCCTAGCTGGAACCTCTACAAGTGTGGTGGATGATGGCGTCAGCACCATCGACAAGCTGTCTCTGCCTTCGGAAGCGGAAACGGTGTCCCTGATGGAACAACTGGAACTGTTCCAGTCAGCAATCAGCTGTATGGTACGAGCGACGGGCGAAATCAAGGCTGACGGCACGGTGGACTACCGCCATGCCCAGCAGCTGGTCTCAGAGTACCGGGGAGATTCGGTGCTGAAGAAAGTGGAGGCAGCTGTAATCGAAACGTGTCGGAAGCGAGGCATAACAGATGGCGAAGCATATCTGAGGTGTCACGACAGCAGTGCGGCCTACGCCTGCAACTCCTTCAAGGCGTACCTCTTTGTGCTGTTTAGGGGTTAAAAACCACCCGAGATGTAAGAATGGAGGCCGGGTGGCCCAGTGGCTTCATTGTCGTTTTCAGATCGGACAGCATGGATTAACACGCGCACCGACGGGGGTTTGAGCCACCTTCACTTTGACGGGGAGGGTACCTGCCCCCCCTCCTACGATCTCGAGAACCATGCTAGATAGCGAGAAACGATAAACAGAATCGGATAGCTCATTCAATTCACTATAGAAAACATTGGAACCATTTTTTGTTAGGTCAAATTTGAGTTCACGACAGGCCAAGGCATGCTAACTGAGAAATAACATGCGAATGCAGGTTTCCAGTCATTCCGTCTGAACTGGTAAAGAACTGGTAAACTGGTAAATTAAACAGCCATGCCTTCGTTATCCAAAAATCTGATTCTCCATTCTGCGACTGTGGATACCGGAGAGAGGATACGCATCACTTTTTCCTCAAATGCCCAAAGTATATAATTCAGAGCACCACCCTCATTAGGGGACTCAGCGTCAACCTGGGTACGGGGTTCGCCGACCTACCGGAAAAAGAAAAACTTCTGATTATCCTACACGGTCAAAGTAGTAACGAGGAGAACCACTGTGCGGTAGCCAGAGAAGTTTTTAAATTTCTAGAAACCTCGAAACGCTTTTCTGTGACTGGCACCGGCACCTGAAGAGCACTATAACCTTGTTAGCGGGTGCAGTCGGAGCCCAAGGCGGCGAACAAGACCCAGAACCGGAAGTGAATGAAAAACTGCATTGTTGTTGTAGAAACTTCCGAACGGCGCCTCGAATTAAGCGTCCACGGACGCTCTTGCGCCAATCGGGAAGATACAATATTTGTCTTTATCGTTCATTGTATGTGATGGAAAATATATGTGATGATGACGATGATAGAGCAAAACAATCTGGACCATTAGAATTTTCGCAGCTAGCCAAATCGAATGACGTATTGACCTTGCCAGGTCAAATCAATCAGGTCACATTTAGGATTGGTTCTGACCTAAGGTCAGGTATACATAATTGGGAACGATCGTGTCATTATATGTATCGCCTGACTCCATGTGTGAGATAATAAAGATTTTTAATCAATATAGAAAAAACGAACGAATAAAAGTCCTCAACACATCCATCTATCAGAGACACTCCTTTCCATTCTTCTCAATAATAAAACTCTGATTATAACTTGCACTCTTCTGTTCAATTCATGTTTGAGCCTCTTCTCTATTTTTCGGTATGGAAAATGACAGGGAATTGGGAAATATTGCGGTGCGTTTGTATCATACAGCGATGTTAAAATAAACTTGTGCATGATAATATTAAAGGATGTCTGCAGATTTGCTACGTCACAGAAAAGACTCGACTCCCCTAGTCGTTTGCAAACTAAGAAATGTAGACGCAGTATGAAGCAGTATGTTGCTTACAACCTGATATCTTCAGTGGCATATAATCCGTTGACCTTAGGTCCGTTGCGACCTTGCGAGGTCACTTATATGACCCGAACACGCTGAGTCATCGTTAAAGTAAAAAACGCGACGAAACTTTGCGCCTTTTTTATTAACGGAACGTCGCAGAAGCACGTTTGAACATTTTCAGTATTCCGGAGTGCGCAGAGGTATGCCAAAAATATTAATAGACCACCTTTGCGGCCTCACATAACCTAACGAGTGCTGGCAACCCCGGTAAGCGAGCGACTGCAGCACCAGTAAAACCTGCTCCAATACGGTAGAAGGTTTCTGCATATGATGTTCCGTGTCAAATAAGGTCATTTCTGGTCACTGACTTTGAACGAACTAGAAATATCATTGTCAGTGACCCAGCTGATAGTCAGCTATGCGCGCGATATAGCCTAGATGCTGAAAGATGCAAAGTTATTGACCTAAGTCTAAACGCGGCTTAAGTTTTTTACCACATGACCACCAGAAGTCACAGGTAAAAATTGCAGCATGAACCTGGAAAGGGGCCAGTATAATACGATTTGGAGAATGTGAAGGTATTCTCAGCTTTATCCACACAAATACAGCCCAATTTCTGTTTTTCCCATGTAATTCCAATGGAGCGGTCATGGTCCGTACTTCACCTTAGGTCATCGATATGAAAAAAATCCCGGAATTTATGCTGTAGCACTCGGTAGGCCCATTATGTGGTATACGTTTCAATCCGATAGATTCATCCATTGCTTACTTATGCCACCTCAAACATTTTTTGAGGTGAGGTCACTTGACCTGCACTGGTGACCTGACCTGCGATGACTTAACCTTAAAATTCTGGGGAAATTTGCCAAATTGATCAAGGATAAGGTGTGCCAAGTACAGCAGTGCTTCGCGCCGCCGTTTTTTCCGTGCTGCCGGAAAAACCCGAGCGGGGTGTTTAAACACCCCCATCATGGCTAGGGTTAAGTACAGCATGACACGGATGGGACACCTCTTAACAAATAAGATCGACCCATTTGAAGAAAGTACGGACCGTATTTCTAGACCGTGAGCTATTGAGATGCCCTTGAAACACTGATCAGCCCGTTTCCTGCGGTGGGTTGAGAATGATACACATACAAAAGACTGTCCACCAAGGCTAAGCAAATTTGCCCATGCAAACTGTTACGCCGGAGTCCAATACCCTCCTTCTTGGAAGTGTCCAGCGCTGCAGGCTCCACTAATTAGTATTCAGCGGCATACTACTGATGTGTTGACTCACGCCGAAGTCAATACCGCTCAGTGCCGCAGGCCATATTTTAAGGAATGAGGGCTGGTGGGCACACGGCCGAAAAGGGCACATTTTTCCATCAAAAGGGCACTTGAAGAGAGCAAAACAGGGGCACCTGAAAACAAATGTTTTGCAGGCATTTCTTTTTAATTAAAGGAATACTTCGAGAACATGCTTGTACATGCATACCTGCATAGGGCGGCGCGAATCTAGTTAGACATTGCTTAACTATAAATGAAACTCAGCAGCAAAGTTTTCTTAAAATCTATTTTGTGAGCATTTATGAAATTTATTTTCCAATTCTTAGTACCTCCAGTAATTCAGTCTTTTCGTGCTTCCTCATTCCCAGTGATCGGTAGCAAGATTTTTTTCCAGTCAACTAGGTTGTTCTTCGTTGTTGAAACACAACAACAAAAGTTCACTCGACTTCATCCAAGAATAACATTTATTTTAATCAGATTGTTACCACACTCAGAAAAAGTGTAGTCGCACCAAAAGCCATGCGCACGGTGGGACGTGTCCAATTTAACGTATCCAACGTCCCATATGTTCTAGTTTCACACGGCTTGTGTTACGATAAATAATCACTATCAAAGCCTTTCACGTTAGTTCTCACATCACCGGGCATCACGCTATGAATATGAAGACAAAAATCATTAATGACGACATATGAAGACAATAATCATTCTAAAGATGACATCTTTCGTAGTCATGCCCAGAAAGCACAACGAGTCTCTGTATCTAACGAGATGATCAAGGATGAATGATAACTATGTAGATCTCGGAAAATGATCATGAGCAGGTGATAAAATTCCTCTGTGCGGAATGGTTCTATTTTGGCTACCAAGCAAACTAGCCTGGCTGGTTTCCCTAGCTCTAAATCGGTAGGCATCTCGATGGAAACAGTGCCTGCAAGAACAATGGCATTCACTCTGAAGCTGCTTGCCTCTAGGTTTTGTTCAATGACTGGTCTAGCGAGCGGAAGCGTCCTGCCTTCTCAGTTGTATCTATATATTCCCCTCTTCCCTGAAGAATTTTGCGACGTAGGGGCGACGAGCGTACGTATCCGGACCAGGGGCGCCTTGGCGACGCTCACACTTATTTAGAAAACGCATAACTGCAGGTCGCAGGTCGTAGTTAGCTGTTCCGACTCCATTCAGAGTGATGGACATTCGATTGTTCCGGGTCGACTGGTCCATGGATGTTTTGTGGTCATCCACAATGACGTTGTGGCTACTGACGATCCTTTCAGTCTGCATAGAGTGTGGTGTGACGGCGGCGAGTGTCGCCAGCGTCTTCTGGACTTTCCCCGCTGGTAGACGTGAGGAGCTTCTTCAGCCGCACTGATGTTGCACAGCCAACGTCATTTCCTTCGGGCAGATGTGGAACTTGGCTAATGGTGTCCCATTGATCACAAGCAGAATCTGTGAATGCCGATGAAGACCCTGGAAAGACAGAGTCAGAAATGCTGGCTACGTCGGTGAGGAATGCACTCAGATGGGTTGCATTGACCAATCGCTTCATCTTTTCCAGTAGCTCTGTCTGGTCATCGCTCATCCTTTCGGAGAGCTATTCTTCAGCTGCTGTTACGACTTCGGTGCGCACTTCACTGCAGGCTCGTGGAATGCGGACCAGTGCGTGCCCGATGTTCCGGCCCCCAAGTTCGCCATCGGTAGGCTGGACTCATCCTTTCCTCCCGTTTTCCAGGAAGGGGCCACTCTTCATAACCTGGAGTTTGCGAACGGCCCCATCCCTAATGGTAATGACGTCACTCATCATCAGGTCGGTAGCCTGTAGCTGCTTCTGCAGCTTTTTGGAAGATGTCAAAGACATCTCCCATTAGGCTGTCAGCCACGCCTTACGAGGATCCCAGATCCGAATATACCCTTTGGCCTCAGTCATCTCGGTCTTGCGGGCTCTGGTTCCCTCAGCTTCCATTCCGGAGCCTGGCTCGGCCATCATCCGCCAGACCTCCTGACAACCTGGGAGGTTGTGCAGCACCGCATCAACTAGTTGAAGCTGGTGCTGAGCAAACCTTACTTCGTGATGTCGCGGGAACTCCCGCGGTTTCGCCATCACAGCTTCTAGTTTCTTCTTACGATTCTTTGAAGTTCTGACGTAGGTGGCCACTGCCTTTATATCACTTGCTCAGGGTCGCAGCTCAGCGACGGTGGCCATCAGCGCCCTCGATAGCCAAGTCTGACCGGTGAGCATAGCACCATACAGTCAGCAACTGTCGGCCGAGCTGGTCCTGAACCCGCCTCCACAGCCCACCTTTCTTGCCCGTGTTTGCCGCTTCCCCATCCGTTGTGAGGCCCGATAGCTTCTCTACATTCTCTGTTCCACAAACTTCTAATCCTCTATTTACTGCCTCGAGAAGTTCGGCTGCACCATTCTGTTCCGGCGAGCACTATGTCATGAAGACATTTCGAGAGTTGCCGTTGGGCAAGATCATCCTGGCGTTGACAAATTTGTGGTCTTTCATCTGAGAGTCCACACTACCAACGATCTGAATTGCAAACGTCACGCAGCTGTCGAAGAGCGTCTTCAGTTTGAATGACTCTCCTCGCAAACTGCTTCCATCATCTGTTTGTACATGACCGGATCACGATAGTGCAGGTCACTGGACGATGGTCAGAACGACGATAAGTCACAGTCGGGGCCTTCATCATGCATGCGTGCGATCAGCGTATCAGCCGCCATTGTTGTCAGTGACCTGGCCGGCCAGGAATTGACAGAGGGGGTCATCAGCAGTGCATCGTTGTAGACATCATACGCTAGCCTTACCAGTCCATCTAGCACATGCGCATCCTGCCTCCGAAGAGCCCGTAACCAGGGATGTTTTGCGTCGCATGCCTCCCACTGTTTGGCGAGGTTTAAGCAGGACAGAGACATGTTGTGGACTTCTGAGAAGAAGTGATCGATGATCTTTTCCAGTCTATCCTTGCCATCTGCCCTAACTCCAAGTGCAATTGGCACTGTTCCGTTTTTGCTGACCTTTTTTCGCCTCTGAAACGCACGTGCAGCAAATAGAGCATTTCACATGAGTTCTCTTCTGCGTACTTGTCGTAGGAAGGATCTCTAATTCCGGGAACTTCCGAACAATTGCTGATATGTGCAGGCGCACCCCTCGGTACATACTAGTACCCGCTCCTGTTACGCCCTTGACGGTGTTGTTCCCCTGAGATAAGTCAGGTTCAGGTGGGTTCCCAGCCTCACCTCCGGTAAGCCGCGGGGGGAAAGAGGTGACTTAGAGCATACTCGTCGGCATTTATCCATTCAGGCGAGCAGGATTGCTCCCCTGCCTCACCTCCGAAAGGATTTGTGGGACAAGGGCGACAAGAAGGGTCCCCGTCAGGGGTTGTCGCTTCAGTTGAACTGGACTGACTGCTCGCCTCACCTCTGGTAGGCTCTGTCAGATCGAGGTGATTATGATCGCCCTTCAGGGTTCACCATTTCAGTTGAGCAGGATAGGTTACTCACTTTGACTGTGGCATGCTCTCTGGGGCAGGGATGGTTAGAAGCGCTCCCGTCTGGGCTTGCTCCTTCGGCTGAGCCCGATTGGCCATCTATTTCGCCACCACAGGGCTCCCTGGGATGGCGGGAAGGATCTTGGCTGATCCCCTTTTTCAGAATGTCCGTCTTCCATCACGTTTTTTAGGGAAAAAAGTCGGACATTTTCATGCATTTTGAGGCTGCCACCTGACGCTCCTCGCGCTTCCTCTTTGAGGTTCTTTCGGCCCTTGGCATGGGGTGCAGGTTTTTGAACTTGAATGAAAGCCTGCAAGGGAAGGAGGCAGACAGGATTAAGTGGGAAGAGAAGGAAACTACAAAAATAAGTGCATGGACGGGAAAGGATCATGCCGCCCTGGATAGATTTTAATACAGTCAGCTGGACGAACAAGAAAAGAATAGGGTGCTGATGAACAAGAAAATGGCATGGACAGGAAGCAATGTAAGGGCCTTGGTAGACAGACACACAGGGCGGATTAATTCAGACCGGAGAGAACAGTTATGCGTTGACGGACAGTTAAAGGGACATTGTCGGAAAAATTTTATTGGCTAGATCAAAAGGTTACAAAAAGTTGTTTTAGAAGTCATATTCTCATTTTTGCAAATTCAGGCTCAAAATGCCTGAAAATCGGCCTCAAAGTCAACATTTATAGACGACTTTACCGAGTCCTTATGGTAACGATAAAGTGACGTAGCCCCGGCTATAGCTATCAATTTATATATGAAAAATGTCAAACATTTCTTTTAAAGCAGTTCAGTAGCTAAAACCTATAACAACAAAAAATTATTCTATAAAAATATATTTCCAAAACGCTTTTGAAAGAGAAATATAGGACTTTAAAGAAATACCATCAACCAATCAGAAGCCCAGTCCTTATAGGATCTGGTCACGTGGGCTTATCTTACATCAATGTAATGTCATTATGGCAACCGATGAACTATCGATATTCACCATTTCAACAACCGCGGCAAACGCGAAGATATGAATACAAATTCTATAACACTAATTAGCGCTGCGGTCAGGGCCGAATGCCCTAAAGAATATAATTAATAATTGTTCGTTATTCCATGATTGCATTGCAGCTAAAATGATACAATAAAAAGATACGGGTAGCGCGATCCAGAAGAGCCTCCTTTGAGGCATGAAGAAAGCTTTGGGTGATTTTTTCGGACGAGGAGATTGTCGCCTCTCCCGGTCTCGTGGATCAACATATCGTCGGTAATCTGCACGTAGAATATTTTGAGCCTTTGATGTGGTCAATTGAGATTTTCTTAGAGGTAAAAAATCCATGCGTGAAAAAGTTAATGAAACAATTTGAATTTTGCCATCCATCTTTGCTGGCCACCAATGCTTATTGAGGTTTTGTGTAGTGAGTGTAGTGAGTTAGTCAAACACTAATCCTATCAAGTAAGGGCAATGCATTTAATGTTTCTGTTCTGCATTAATTAGGTTCATGAAGTTGCCAAAAGCAAATTGTGTGCGTTTAATTGATAACTATTCATTTTGGTCCACTGTTATAGCTGTGGTCTTGTTTCGTCTGTCAACACCAATCAGCGAGCAGCATTGAGTCCCAGTCTGCA
>JAOTON010000283.1:152500-234808 GCA_034440635.1 Lepas anatifera | reverse complement strand
AACAAATTTTGTTGCTGAGGCAGCCTTGTCTTTCCTCTCTGGTACTTAAATCATCATCTTATACAGTAGTTAAGAAATACTAAGAGAAAGTTAGAAGCTATTTGTCTTCTCTTTTCCAATGCCTTTGGGTGTGTCCCAGTGGCCTCAAATATGGGCAAAAGCTGCCTCCGGGACTGGGTAGAGCTGCCCTAATGAAATATTATAAAACCTGCCTTATTCTGCTGACTAGGGTTTTAAGAAGTGCTCAAACATAGATATTGTCACAGGGCCCCTTACCTGCTCCTTACTGGGCTATAATTCTGGGCTGGTCCGGATAAAATAAACATAATTTTGTATTGAAAATGGCATGCTTGTGCTGGAGGCTATTAAATCAGTCAAATTCAAGGTTAAAATGTATTTGAATTTATTACTTTGCATAAAATAATGTAATAATGTAATACATTAAAATGCAATAATGAAATAAAAATGGTCTAAAGTTGCTTTACCACACTTTGCTTTGAATGTCATGATCAGTTGCTTTAAACCTTATCCAGTCTTAAATCTTGATGTATTTTTTCAGTACCATTTGTGAGATCATTAGGGCAGTGTCCCAAAGCTGGTTTTGTGCTAGGATGCTGAATGTAAAATTTATATTGGAAAAAGTATAATTGGCAATTGGAAAATAAAAAAGCTACACTATTGTAAAAGTCATTTAAAACCCTGGTTTGAACCATTCTTTTAAAGGGTAGAGATAATTTGTCCATCCAAGTTGCTGTACTAACATGCATTAAAGGAAATCATGTGCACCCTGATTATTGTAATGTGTTTGGAAAACTATTTGATGAGTTAGTGGAAAATTAGGGAAAAAATAATACAGAACTAGTGGAAAATTGAGCCTTTCTGGGTGTCGCTCTCCACCCAGCACTTACAATAGAGCACATTGGTAAGGGTGATAGAAAAAGAGCTACCTAATTTAACAGGCACAGTGGAGGATGGGCATAAAGTGCTCTAACCCTATTTTTCCTGGATGTCCGGACTCAGGAGAATCGTTTGCTGCCGGAAAACGCTACTTGACTACATTTGAGAGAGAACTCAATTAGTACATTGATGGCAGAAAAAAATAGTGGATAAAATCGGTCTGTATTTTTATTTATAGACTTTCAAAGTCAGACCCATATTTGGAGACTTCCATTAGCCATACGCTGCAATTCTGTTCAACTGCACTGTATACCAAGTGATGTCATATAAATGGGCCATATGCCAAATTCACTTCATGGAAGGTCAGTCACAGGTCAGCGGCCTGCTGACCCCAGTATCCCGGTCAGATGGCACTGTTCAGAATCGGGGATGCGGAGCCGGAGCCGGAGCCGGTCGGAGCCGACCATTTTGCCCGGAGCCGGAGCCGGAGCCGCCGAAACACTTTTGATCGGAGCCGGAGCCGGAGCCGGAGCCGTCAGAAAGGGTCCGGCTCCGGCTCCCAAAGAGCTCTAAAATTACCAAAAATCAAACGTGAAATGGTCACATTTTACCTCGTGAGATGTCGCTTGGAAACACCTTTATTCACCTGAAATATTACATTTTCGCAATATGTTATGTATATCGAGATTAATGAAATATTGCAACTAGGGTGTTCCGTAGACGGTCTCACTCTCGGGCAGGTAATGCGCCCCGGCCATTTAGCATGGGCAGAAATTGGCAACAAATGAAAGCATTGACGGACACTGGCGGATCCATGAGGGGGAGCAAAAAGGCATTTGCCCCCAAACTGCCCAATTTTTGGCGATTTTCTTAAAAACCATATGTTTTTCACGATTTACCCCATACCGTCGGCCTGCATCCGCCCCTGTTGACAGACGCAGGGGTATGCCATTCCGGTCATGCCCCCCACCCAAAGCCCTGGAAGGGGGCAGACTATCTTTTGGCCCCCAAAGGCCGAAGAAATTGTTTGAAAAAGGTGTTTACACTAGGTCTGTCGAGCAATAAAATCTTTGCTCCCACCTCCCCATAGTGAGCGAACCAGCTGCTGGGCCCTGGGCAGTAGGGTGGTTGGTTCCGATTTTTCTCGAAAAGGAATTATGCCATCAGCCTATCTGATGTGTTTTTCGATGTTGAACACTGTTAACTTAGGGTCGTTCAAACAAACTTTTTTTCTTTTCAGACTCGAACCCACTTTTTGCCATTATATATTCAATTCTGATTTCAATGAGCTACATTCCAAGCGTCTACGACAGCGGGAAAGATCGCCTCAAAACGGTTAAAGATTTCATGTTTCGGGCGCTATTGGCCGCCCGGCGTTGCAGTCTCCCCTTGTTAAATTGGGATATAAGGGGTGCATAACCTACCAGTAAAGACAGCGTGGCATGTGCGTGCGTATAAGAGCGGTAGATGGGATTTAACATGCAGGCATTTACTTGTCAGATGTATATGTAGCGCAATACAAATACATGTTATTCCACAAAAGACCTGAAATTAAATGATTCAGCACCCTTGTACTCTAAATCCCGACAGAACATGAATGCCTTCCGGAGGCGAACCTTTCTCTAGTAACTATCGCTGGAGAACGTCGTGAGGCAGGTGCTTCTCCATATTCTTCTGCGAACTATTTAAGAGCTCTGGTACTGATAAAAGAAGATACTGTTTCATATTTTTATCCTTTAGGTGGCTCACGAAAATCTTCCACCAGCTTCACTCCACGTTCTGTGGGACCGTTCACGACAGTAAGTTCTGGAATACCTTGAAACAGGGGAAGCTATACCAGCTTCCTCAACGGAGCCATTTCTGGTCAGAATATTTCAGATTCAGGCAATCGAATACCAGCCAGCTGTCAGGAGTAACAAGCTGGCTGAGGCTTAGTACCGACCATTTACAGAGCTCTTCATAGCCTCTATCGGAAACTTAAGCCTGCCCTAGTCAAATGTGAATCGTTTGCTGTTTTGGCCAATTGTTGTGCGACTGGCTCCTTACCTCCACGATGGTGGTTCTCACCAGCGCGACAGAATATAACTTTCTGTGCACAGATACCACAGCTGATGACAAATTGACTTCAGCACATTCAGGGCGATTTCTATATTAACTTAATGAAAGCACTGCATTGCATTTTATGGATAGCTTTGAGGCTCATAGAAGGCTCTAAAGCTGACTATCCGCGACGGAGGAACCCAAATGCATGGTTTAGAACCACTTATAAGGAAAGCCGCGAACTATTTCGGAGTCTGAGTGGCTCAGTCGGTTAGCGCTTGCGCTCGGCTTGGCCAATGACATTCATTATGTGCTGGGTGTCGTGGGTTCGAGCCCACCCAGAGGCAGAACCTGGCGCCCTGCTCTAGCCCGAGCTAATTCTTTCCCTCTCTCCTCTGATGACATATGACCTGAGCAGTTGATGCGTTGTTAAACTCCAAAAATTATAATATTCTGTCTTTAACTATCTTCTGGAATGATGAACGGAATCTGACACAGTAGTAGCACGCACTTCATGCCATAAATGTCCTATATTCCATAATATGGCTCGCTGGTGAGCTCCGGGTCTTCTAAACAGACAGTTGTTGGAGACAACCCCTCCTTGACAGCCACACGTAAACCAGCTTGCGCAATTCGAGATAATACTCCGATATTGTGTAGAGGCGCTGAAGTCAATGTGCAAACGCAACTGTTATTTGTGACCAGAAAGTTATAATCTGCTTCGCAAATAAGAATCACAATGCTAAAGGTAAAAAGGCAGTGATACAGTACCTGGCCTAAACAGCAAAACCATCCACCTTTCAGTTAGGTAGGCTAAAGTTTCCGACAGAGGCTATGAAGAGCTCGGCTCGATACCAAGCCTCTCCCAATTTCTCATTCCTGAAAGCTGGATGGTATTCGAGCGCCTGAATCTGAAAGATTCTGACATGAAATGGCTCCGTTGAGAAGCTGGTGACTGGTATAGCTTCCCCTGTTTCAAGGTATTCCAGAACTTACTGTCGTGAATGGTCCCACAGAACGTGGTGTGAAGCTGGTGGAAGATTTCGTGAGCCACCTAAAGGGTAAAAATATGAAACAGGATCTTCTTTTATCAGTACCAGAGCTCTTAAATAGTTCGCAGGAGAATAGGGAGAAGCATCTGCCTCACGACGTTCTCCAGCGTTAGTTACTAGAGAAAGGTTCGCCTCCGGAAGGCATTCCTGTTCTGTCGGGATTTAGAGTACTAGGGTGCTGAATAATTTAATTTCAGGTCTTTTGTGGAATAACATGTATTTGTATTGCGCTGCAAATACATCTGACAAGTAGATGCCTGCATGTTAAATCCCATCTACCGCTCTTATACGCACGCACATGCCAGGCTGTCTTTACTGGTAGGTTATGCACCCCTTTCATCCCAATTTAACAAGGGGAGACTGCAACGCCGGGTGGCCAATTGCGCCCGAAACATGAAATCTTTAACCGTGTCGAGGCGATCTTTCCCGCTGTCGTAGACGCTTGGAATGTGGCTCATTGAAATTAGAATTGAATATATAATGGGAAAAAGTGGGTTCGAATCTGAAAAAAATTTGAACGACCCTGCTGTTAGCTCATCGAGGTTTTTCTTTGCGGGCTGTCCAAGTTTTACTTGATCGTTGTATCTTTAATTTTTATGTGGGTTTGCGGGCATGTCTGACCCATATTTCTGTTTGCCATAACAGTGCAGTGCAGTTTGCCATACGACTGCACTGCAGTGTAGGTTGGTCCAGTTTTGAGGTTCACTGGCCTTTGGCATCTGGTCAAGAGCGTTCGTTCATCCAGTCGCCATTTTTCATTCGTACAAATACATAGTCACTTTGTATCTGATGGGCTTTCACGCCCTTGAGAACGTTTCGATCACATTTTGGATATAGGTACATTGCCGGAGCCGGAGCCGGAGCCGGTCGGAGCCGACTATTTTTCCCGGAGCCGGAGCCGTTAGGACACTTGAACCCGGAGCCGGAGCCGGAGCCGAAATCATAACCCCGGACCGGAGCCGGAGCCGTCCAAAATTGTCTCGGCTCCGCATCCCTGTTCAGCATGGCATATGTTATTCCATGACGTCAGCATGGCCCAGATTTGAGCTTTACTACTTTTTCTCGACATTGAAGATATTGAGCTAGGTCAATAAAACTTAGGTATTTTGTAGATGACCACCGCCCCCTACACCAGCAACAACTTTTTCCAACCTTTTGGGTTTTGAGATCTTAGGGGGCACTTTAGAACCCCCCTCCCTGCACTACACATTGATAACAGGTCACCCTCATTGTATATGCTATCAATTTTCCTTTTATAGGAAAACTCTGCAGAATATTGCTCTTATGCAGGTAAGCCTGTGTCCTGGTACTACTTTGCTACCTGGGGATTTTTCAATCACAATAATTGGGCTAGCTAGATTGCTGTGTAAATTACTCAAAACTCTCGAGCATGCTACACATTTTAGTATACAAAAATAGCATTGGCCATATCAGTGCTACAATGTAAGGTGATAAAAATTGATGCAAAAGTATATAAGGGTCCTTTTCCTCACACCCTGTTTTGGGTGTGTACTCTGGCATGTCTGGCAGTTGTGTCTATCATTGACTGTCATTTGTTATCTTTGTATGTGTGCGAGTTTTTTGCCTGCTTCTGCATGGGATTAATAAAATGTGAATGGCTTCATTGTGGCGCCCTGCTTGTTTTTAAAGCCCCACCTCTTCTGTGTGGATGATGTCATGACGTGTGTGCAGTAATAAATATATCTTTTACTCGGAGGCGGAATGCATCCTGAAAGTGTGCAGCACTTGTCAACACCACCCAAAATAGACAGACGTGTGTACAGTTTTGGGCTTACTAAACACACACGTGAGCTGACCACCTCTAACTGTCACGTCCCGCCGCCAGCCTCCTGCCCGTGCTGCGGCCGTGACCCTGGCGGCGCCGACCGGAGCTGAAGAGCGGCCATGGAGCTGAACAGCGGCGCGCTGGCGCTGCCGGAGCCGCCGCCGGTGGTGGAGCTGCACGTGGACGCTGACGAGCTGACCATGGACGCTGAACGCCAGGACGTCCAGCTGGTGGACGAGTCGGCCCACCGACTGGAGCCACATCTCACAGACGCCCATGCAGGTCAGGCGAGGAGTGCAGCTGGGCGGGCGCCCACACTTGGTTGGCTGCTGCGTGTGGGGAGAGGGGATGAGCGGGGCTTACATCGGATCCACATTACACATTTATGTTCCTTGCTGCAGGAGTCTCCAGTGTCCTGGTTCGATACTTTTTAAAGGGCTGGAAGGTGCGCTCGAGTGGCTGTTGTTCGCGCACTGTGAAACTCCGTTGTACATGTCGTATCTTAGCCGTAATGCTCTTCTATTCTATACTATCTTATGTGTACTGTTATCATCGCAAGGAAGTAATTGCATATTACTATTCAATCTCGGTTTGTTTCGCTGGCAATCGCTGTCGGTGTCGGCGTCGGCTGGTTGTACTCCAGTGTCACGCGCGGGCGTTTGGTAGATCCGTCGTCGTTGACGTCTGACCTCCTCGCCGTCAGGTGGTGCGCGTGCTGAGCGCGGACGGGGAGGTGCTGCAGGTGCTGAGTTCCGAGTACCACAACATGGACGGACACGCCGTCACCATAGTGCCCGACGACACCGGTTAGGCGCCAGCGGCTCTGGGTGGGGAAATGGCGAAACAAACCCAGATGCGGTTTCTGGTAGTTGTTAAGAGGATGCATTCTGTAGAAGAGACAAAAACAGAGCTATGTCATTCCGAAATTGAAAGCAAGGTCGGTTTCCCGTACAGACAAGGGTTGCGGACTCCAAAGCCTCCTGTAACACTATAAATTGTATCTCCCGTAATTTTCGCTTTTTCGTCTTCCACATTGCCGCTTGCCTAGTCTTCACCCCGTCTCCACGGCTGGCGGCCTTTACACGTCGTCTCCCACATTGCCCCTCCCCCGTATTCACCCCTTGCTCCCCGCAGGCGGGCACTACGCGTACCACCGGGACGCGCTGGGTGTGGAGCTGTCGGTGTCGGCCGCTGAAGAGGAGCAGCAGGAGCGAGAGCCGGAGCACCACCCGCAGCAGCAGCCGGAGGTGGACGAACCCTCCCTCACCCTGCAGCCTCGACATTCCATTCATGACGGAGGAGAACCAGAACGACCCCGAGGTGCAGTTCTTCGCGGATATCTACAGATATCTGGTGGCCGGAGTCACGGCGGACTCGTCAGAAGCCAACGTCAAGAGTCTCAAGAAGAAAGTCAAAGAATACTCGGTAAGTGGAAGTTCGATACAGCTAGTTAGGATGCTGGAAACAGTGATAGTGACTCTGGTCTTGCCTTTCAGCTAACGTGATTTATATTTGTGTGGCGTGCGACTCATCTCGATTTCCCTCCAGTTTTTCAGTACCGTTTGTATGTAAATGGGGTAACTTCAAAACTGTGGAAGGGACTGTCAGGATTCACATCAGGCTGGTTCGTGACATTAGACCTCGCAGCCATGACGGAGGAGAATGTCTCAGCAGCATGTAGCAGTAACTTCACATAATGTCCCTGCTGTATGGCACCATGTTCAGTAACCAACTGATGGTTACTCTCGTCCGTGGCAGGTCCTGACTTTCACTCTCGTCTGCGGCAGATACTGACGTCCACTCTCCTATGCGGCAGGTGCTGACGTTGACTCTCGTATGTGACAGGTGGTGGACGGCGAGCTGTACTACGGCAGTCGGAACCCTCGCCAGATCGTGCTGGATGAGGAGCGGCAGCGGCAGATCATCGCCCGCGTCCACGTGGAGCCGCAAACAGGCAGGTGCCGCCGCGAGTGAACCGCGCCGCGCCCGGACGATACTGACCTGCGGCTGAGACGGCCGACGACGTGTGGCTGGTTTAGTCCGTGGGCCTGTCCACAGTCTCTGCTGTCCGCTTGATCAGGCCGATGAACACAACAGCCTCCGCCCTCCGCGATCTGGAGTGGCGTAATAGCCATTCAAAACACAATTTTCAGGCCATTAATTGAAACACGTGCTGTTTAAAAAAAACGCGCAGTAATTTATTACAAAAATCCTTCCACAAATAAACACACCATACCATACGGGACCTGCAAGGGCAACTATTATCATTTCTTGAATGCCTACACTGCACCAGTATGGAAACAAATTCTGAGCGCGGCTACTGGTACGATACCCCCCGATTGGCTACACAGCCACCGCGAGCCGGTGCGAGCAGAAAACCCACGCGGCGTGGACAGGGGCCAGGTGCCTTATTTTCTAGCATACAAACCTTAACGAATTACTGATTCTTCGTTTACAATGACGGATGGGCTAATGAATTTAACTGGCAAAGTGGGTGCTGGTTCGAGCTGCGTGGATATCGAATGGCGACACATGTTCGAATCTTCTAAACAGCCCACTCACAGTACGGCTCTCTGCAGGTATCCACCTTGGTGTGAAGCGCATGTACGCGGCCATCCAGCACTACTGGCGCGGCGTCTACAACGACCTGACCCAGCACGTGCGCATGTGCGGCGCCTGTTTCGAGGAGGAGCGTCTCTCCAGACCGCCGGGCCTACAGATCACCTCACTGCCGGACCAGCGGGCGGCCGCCCGGAGAGGTCAGAGCGGTCCGAGCGGTCCGAGCGACTGCAGCAGGCCTCCCCTCTGAGGTCACCAAGGCCCAGGTCCGGACGGACCGCGCCACCCGTGTGTGGAAAAAGGTGAGGAGTGGTGGGAGGGCGGACATGGTGTCGGAGGTAGGATGAGGGGGTCTTGATGCTTTTATAGGGCGGGCGGATTTGATTTCGAAAATACCTGACACAATCGTAAATGCATCGAACATTGGAGTTTATATGTGCAGAGGAATTGTCTCTTTCCCTTTGAATCTCTTTTTTACTTCTCTGTGGAAAATAGTACATGACCAAATACATTATTCATCTGCGCGGTCGGTCAGGGAAGGAGGCGGACAGTGGAGAGCGTCCGTGGAATGTAATCAAATCTGTGACACCTGACCGCCTCCTTCCTCCGTCTTGTGTTGTGTTCAAACATTTCCTTAATTCAGACGTAACTTTGTTCCCAATGGACCTGACGGGTTTCTGAGGCCTTGAATTTTGCCGCGCAGCAAAGTTTGTTAGTTGTTCGTGGTATGGTCAGAACAATCTGATACGGTATTGCTAGAACATCAGTAATATCAGAAAAATATCAGAACAACAATAACTAATAATATCACTAACTGCACTTCCGGAACTTGTGGTCCAATAATACGAAATAATCACTGGTCAGTCATTGTTGATCAGTTCAGCCCCGCAAGTGGACGCCTGTGTGTGTACGGGCCGTACCCTACCTTCACCCCCCGTGCCCACAGGTGACGGCGTGTGTGTACGGGCCGTTCCCTACCCTTACCCCCCGTGACCGCAGGTGGAGGCGTGTGTGTACGGGCCGTACCCTACCCTTACCCCTGTGCCGGTAGGTGGAGGCGTGTGTGTACGGGCCGTACCCTACCCTCAGCCCCGTGCCCGCAGGTGGAGGCGTGTGTGTACGGGCCGTACCCTACCCTCAGCCCCGTGCCCGCAGGTGGAGGCGTGTGTGTACGGGCCGTACCCTACCCTCACTCCCGTGCCGGCAGGTGGAGGCGTGTGTGTACAGGCCGTATCCTACCTTCACTCCCGTGCCGGCAGGTGGAGGCGTGTGTGTACGGGCCGTACCCGGAGACTGAGAGCGGTAACCAGTACCTGCTGGGTCTGGTGGATCCGGTCTCGCGCTGGATCGAGGCGCTCCCGGTTCCGGAGAGCGGCAACTGTGTCCGGCTGGCCGACTTCATCTTCCGCGCCTTCTGCACCCTGGGGTTCGCGCAGTGCGCCCTGGTGGGCGTCTCCGAACAGCAGTTCGAGGAGATGCAGGACAGGTGAGTAGGGGGTTGATGGGTAGTGACCGGAGTTTTATCGGAACTTTTCGAGCTACGTTTTGGAGCAGAAATTGGCTCTAGCACGTTTTAAGTTTCTAATAACTCGTTGCTATAGGGAAAAATATAGAGCAATGCATTTCGGAAAGGAAGAAAGTTCATATGTGAACTCACAGGCTTCCCGGAGCCGAGTAAATTCCTGTGATAAACCTTTGTTTGCAGCGTTTTTATGTTCAAGTTCCAGGGCGCATCAGCTTTCAGGCCGATGCAACACAACTTACTTTGCTTACACAGCGCCTGCAGAGCCGAGGAAGTGGAAGAGTGCCAAATAAATTCGGATGGAATCCCATCCGAAACTGTGTCGTGCGTCTTCCCAGCGCCTTTTTAACGAAAATGAGGAGTCATTACTCGTGTGCTCGCTCGGTCAGGAAAGTATATTAGAGCTGCATTTATAGTGACGTTAGATACGAAGTAAATGTCACAAAGATGCTGTATATGACTCTAATTCCATCCGTGGATTGTCACCAGGTCCCGAAAGGGACACGTAAATCAGGCGCGCTGAGCTACCAAAATATTATGTTGCTCCGAGACCTGTAACCTTTGCGTCGTAAGTCGACGCCTAATAACCCGGGGTGGGATTAAGACCGGGGGTAACATGTTTCTTATGCTTACATCGTGTGTCATGCTAGAACAAAAATATGCTCAAACCATATGATCTGTAGGAAATGTTTTACCGGTCGGAAATCCTCCCGTTTGGTTCTCTTACGCCAAGCCGCTATAACGAGCTCTTGAATGGCCCTGTTCAGTTTAAGCGGTTTGCTGTTCGACAGGTAAATTTTTCTTTCAGTGGTGGGAATTCCGGAAAGCCGTCGTGTGTTTTTGCTCACCAGTAGGTTGATAGGATTGTAAGATTTGCAATACATGACCGATAATTTTGCCGATGTTCCGAGTTGTTATTTCTTACCTGTTGTATTTTTTTCGGCTGAAAGCGCCAAGCTAGCAGTTGTTTTTCTCGGGCGTAAACTACTTGTTCTCTTCCACTTCTAAGAAATAGCAACATCTCACTGTTCCCACAGGTACAAGGGGCGGTTTGAGCAGATACAGCAGATTTTCGAGAAGCTGGAGCAGCCCAGCTCTGAGCAGAGTTTCGTCTTCACACTGCAGGAGTCCTCTTCCGACTGTACCTGGGCCAGTGAGTACTCGGCCGTCACCTCGGTACCAGTGAGCAGGCGGGCCGCCTCTCCTACTCAGCCTGGGGTGCGGTACAGGCTATCTGCACAGGCGGGCAGTTCACCTCCCGGTACTTGCCGATCCCTTGGAAATATAATCCTGAGGGCTATAGAATCGTACACAGATAGCTGTCTGGACGCGGCGTGCCGTGTCTGGTGAGTTCCAGTTTTCCGTTACCGACCTAATTACATCGCTGCTCCCACTGTAGTCCATAACATGTGATATACCTTATTGTATTATACTGTGGATGGACGCTTTAAAATGGATTAACAATATCTTTGGGATAGACTAAAGTTCGACTTCTGCAATCCAGCCGTCCTGCCCTTCAGCGAGCCCCCATGCTGGGTCGCTGTATGACTTCCTCTAAACCTCTGCTCACCCGACTTCCCTGCCGTGCGCGATATAGCCCAGTCGCTAGAGGCGCTCTAAAACTTCAACACCCACGCGTCCCTCCCGTGTGTTCGCCAGCCGAGATGCTGGACTCGTTCGTGGAGAAGCACGTGGAGCGGTGGGACTCGCAGCTGGACGCCTTCCTGTTCGGCTACCACGCCACGCCGCGGCCCGACTACGGCGGCTTCTCGCCCTTCTACGTCATGTACGGACGCAACCCCAGCGGTAAGCTCGCGTCAAGTTCTTGTCCGCGAAAGGATGATACTTCTCTGAGTCCGGTCGGTCATGGACTTGTGAATTGGAAAAATTGGGAAAAACGTATAGTGCAGTGTTTTGTATCTACTTTTTTGTCATTGACCGAATAATTACATATCTTGCCTTTAAAACGATTGAAGGGCGTGGAAGGGGACATCAAAACGTTGTTGTTGGTATTGCTGTATCGATGTAATTTGATTATTATCTTCACAAATGGAGTTTTGGAATAAGGTCAGAACGGATCTTTTCAACGTTTCTGAGTGAGGGAAGTTTCCCCGTATCGATTCACCACGTTACCTGGGCTGCCGTGACCCCGCCGTACTGCATCTTCAGGAGCGATTTCCGAGGAGGATAAGGAGAACTGCACGATCCTGGAGGAGGAGATGGCACTGGAGCCGCCGGTGCGGCCGCGGCGGAGACTCCAGAGCAGCACGCTGCAGGTACGTCCTCGGCCCGCCGGAGACTCCAGAGCAGCACACTGCAGGTACGTCCTCAGTCCGCCGGAGACTCCAGAGCAGCACACTGCAGGTACGTCCTCAGCCCGCCGGTGACTCCAGAGCAGCACGCTGCAGGTACGTCCTCAGCCCGCCGGAGACTCCAGAGCAGCACACTGCAGGTACGTCCTCAGCCCGCCGGTGACTCCAGAGCAGCACGCTGCAGGTACGTCCTCAGCCCGCCGGAGACTCCAGAGCAGCACACTGCAGGTACGTCCTCAGCCCGCCGGTGACTCCAGAGCAGCACACTGCAGGTACGTCCTCAGCCCGCCGGAGACTCCAGAGCAGCACACTGCAGGTACGTCCTCAGCCCGCCGGTGACTCCAGAGCAGCACACTGCAGGTACGTCCTCAGCCCGCCGGAGACTCAGCAGCACACTGCAGGTACGTCCTCAGCCCGCCGAAGACTCAGCAGCACACTGCAGGTGCGGCCTCAGCCCGCCGGAGACTCAGCAGCACACTGCAGGTACGTCCTCAGCCCGCCGGAGACTCAGCAGCACACTGCAGGTACGTCCTCAGCCCGCCGGAGACTCAGCAGCACACTGCAGGTACGTCCTCAGCCCGCCGGAGACTCAGCAGCACACTGCAGGTACGTCCTCAGCCCGCCGGAGACTCAGCAGCACACTGCAGGTACGTCCTCAGCCCGCCGGAGACTCAGCAGCACACTGCAGGTACGTCCTCAGCCCGCCGGAGACTCAGCAGCACACTGCAGGTACGTCCTCAGCCCGCCGGAGACTCAGCAGCACACTGCAGGTACGTCCTCAGCCCGCCGGAGACTCAGCAGCACACTGCAGGTACGTCCTCAGCCCGCCGGAGACTCAGCAGCACACTGCAGGTACGTCCTCAGCCCGCCGGAGACTCAGCAGCACACTGCAGGTACGTCCTCAGCCCGCCGGAGACTCAGCAGCACACTGCAGGTGCGGCCTCAGCCCGCCGGAGACTCCAGAGCAGCACGCTGCAGGTACGTCCTCAGCCCGCCGGAGACTCCAGAGCAGCACGCTGCAGGTACGTCCTCAGCCCGCCGGTGACTCCAGAGCAGCACACTGCAGGTACGTCCTCAGCCCGCCGGAGACTCAGCAGCACACTGCAGGTACGTCCTCAGCCCGCCGGAGACTCAGCAGCACACTGCAGGTACGTCCTCAGCCCGCCGGAGACTCAGCAGCACACTGCAGGTACGTCCTCAGCCCGCCGGAGACTCAGCAGCACACTGCAGGTGCGGCCTCAGCCCGCCGGAGACTCCAGAGCAGCAGGCTGCAGGTACGTCCTCAGCCCGCCGGTGACTCCAGAGCAGCACACTGCAGGTACGTCCTCAGCCCGCCGGAGACTCCAGAGCAGTACACTGCAGGTACGTCCTCAGCCCGCCGGAGACTCCAGAGCAGCACACTGCAGGTACGTCCTCAGCCCGCCGGAGACTCCAGAGCAGCACACTGCAGGTACGTCCTCAGCCCGCCGGTGACTCCAGAGCAGCACGCTGCAGGTACGTCCTCAGCCCGCCGGAGACTCCAGAGCAGCACGCTGCAGGTACGGCCTCAGCCCGCCGGTGCGGCCGCCGAGGCAGTCCGAGGTATCTCTATGCGTGCTAGAACGGGACCAGTCATGGAGTGATCTCTCATGGCCTTCATTTTGCACCATTGCAGCGCTGTAACTTTTTGTCGTATTGAAGGAAATTATTATTTGTTTCCTTCTTCGTTGTCTTTTTTGTTTTTCAGTGCACTGTTTACGGTTCACATGGACTACAACAGCTCAGTGATGCCGCGGCTGGCTCGACGCGCGACGGTCATTTCACCAGCCTAACTTTTTCGGCCGTCACAACTATTGACTAAATACCAGCACCCCGTCCGATTTTAACGGCCAAGTAATCACAGATCGCGACTACTTCTATGGCAATTAATCAGCGCTGAGTAGCGTTTGGCGTGTATTTCTCCTATTGAGCAGGACCTCCGTTCCTGGAATTAGTGTTAATTGTGGATGATCCGTTATAGCTTCCTGCGATGAATGAGATGTATTTGTATCTGTCGAAATAAAGTATCCCATTTCTGCCGACAGTGCCGGCACTGCAGCGAGATATTCACGTCCAAGATCTCGTTCCGGATCCACCAGCGGCGCCATACCGAGGAGGCCAAGAAGCTGGGCGTGCTGGACGGCGAGGAGCCGCTCCGTCCGGTCGCCATCGAGCGCAAACTGCTGAAGCGGGCCGTGCGGCGGAAACAGCGGCGGCCGGCGCGGCCCCAGAACAGGGTGAGCCACAGACAGCCGCGGCCCGGCTGGATGGACGAGTCGCTACAGGTGGAGAGCCCGGCCGAGAGACAGGCGCTCACCACCAACACCGTGTCAGCCGTCAAACAGCTGATCGAGGCCACCCGCGAGGAGAGGTCCCGCCGCGGCAAGTACATCAAGTACAGCGAGGAGCTGAAGGACGAGATCGCCGAGTACGCGCTGAGGCGGAGTCACACCGAGGCGGCTGAGTACTACTCACAGTGTCTGGGTGGTACGGTCAGCCAGAGCTCCATCAGGAACTTCATCAAGGCCTACCGCATCTTCTCGCCCGAGGTGAAGGATGAGATCGGCAGGTTTGGCTTGGAGTTCGGCGCAGAAGAGGCGACGATTCACTTCTCTGCCAAGCTGAGCCGGGACCTGAAGGTGGGGGTTGTGAAGAAGTATATGAAGATGGCTCGCGATAAGGTGGCAGCGGCGGGGGTGACAACGGAACAGGAGCCAACGCGGCATCAGAGCTGGTCATTTCCAAGTCGGAAGAGGATGGTGGAACTCGACGAAAACTGAAGCACACGTTTACGGATCAACTGAAGGAAGAGATTGGTCGGTACTCGTTACAGTACGGACTTCAGGAGACTATCCAGCACTACTCTGAGAAGCTGCAGTTCGCCATGAAGGAGAGCACTGTGCGGAAGTTCCGCAAAATGGTGATGGAGAATAACAGCAAGGCTGAGGCGGAGCAGCAGTCGGCTCTGGCAGCAACTGCGTCACAGCAGCAAACCTACACAGAGCAGCCGCAGCAGCAGCTGGAACAGCAGCTCCAACTCCCGCAGCAGGTCAGCGTCATAGGCCAGCCGGTCAGCGTGGCTTCAGCCGGCTACGTCTACAACACGTACACAATACCGGCCAGCCAGGCCGCCGGAGGACAGGCCACTGCCTTCTACCAACAACCGGCCAGTCACCTGCCGCCCTCCTCCACCATCATCGTCAATCCCTACCAGCCGGCGGGTCAGGCTGGCTACCAGGCGTTCTGTGCCACCGGACAGGCGCAGCCGTCCGCCTACCTGGGCAACGCGATGCTGCCGGTGATTCAGCAGGCGCCGCCGGCTCTGTGCAGCAGCAGTACATTCCGCAGATGCTGGAACACCTGGACATGCGGCAGGAGACGGTGTTCGCTGCCGGTGGCACCAGACAGGATCCTCTGGAACTGGCCACCTCTGAGGCCAACATTCCCGGCGCCTACGGGGTTGTGACGTCAGCCGCGCATGCGCAGCAGCAGTCTGTGCCGCTGCAGCAGGTGGCGGTGCAGCAGTCGCCGCAGCAGCAGGAGCAGGCGATGGACCAGAGCGACATGCCACCGCCGTCGGCGGCGCCGGCTCCAGAAGTCGGAGCAGCAGCAGTCGCCGGCGGCGGTGGCGCCCTCTCCGGCAGCGTCTGAGCCCGCCCGCTACAAGGTCGACTCGTTTGAGGTCGACGAGGATGACCCCACCGAGGACGAGGAGCCGGTCAAGCCGCGCCGAAGGCGCAGAGTGAAAAAACCCCAAACCGATAGAAGGCTCAGCCAGCAGCGCCGAAAAGAAGCGAGGCTTCTACGCCTCGTACTCCCCCGAGATCAGGGCGGAGATAGGCAAGTACGCCTACACGCACGGTAACCAGGCGGCGACGGTGCACTTCCGGGAGAAGCTGGGCTGCCACCTGCCGGAGTCCACCATCCGAGGTCTGAAGGAGAAGTACATCGTAAAGCTGCGCAAGAGCGACACGGACGAGGTGACAGCGCTGGGGTTCGCACAGCGCGGCCGGCCCATTCGGCTGGGTAAGTACGACGGCCTGGTGCAGGACTGCATCCGGGAACTGGTCAGTCAGGGAGAGAAGGTGTCCAGCTTCCTCTGTATAGCCACCGCCAAACAGGTGCTGATGCAGTATGAACCAGACCTGCTGGACGAGAGAGGCGGACCCATCAAACTCAACCCCACATGGGCCAAAAGTTTCCTCAAGAGGCTAGGGTTAAACCAGAATAATTCGTGATTGTTTGGTCATTGTGATACACCTGTGTAGATGCCACGAGGCTGCATTAAAATGGACTTGCGGAGCACTGCATCATGTGTTTCTCAGGAAAGAGTATATGCCATTGTCTCGACATTGCGTTTTATGTCGTTTTATGACGCGTTTGTATTTCCACCACAGTGCTTATCAACCGGTGACTTGTTCTCGACTTGAGTTATGGTCTGTGGGTACGCCGCGCTAGCTGCGATGCTTTTGCCGGAACTGTTTGTTTTTAAGTGTTATATCATACTGCCCGCGATTCCCCAGATACGTAACACGCCCTCTCTTCATCTCTCGTTCATTTGCGCCGCACCTCTGTCCAGTTATCTGTGTAGCTCTGAGTACAAAGTCGGTTTGCTTTGGACTCTGTCTTAGTGGTATGCCCCAAAGCTCAGACTCCACGTTTATATTTGTGTTTGACATCCTTCCATAGTTGAACTGAGTAGATTGATATGGTGCCCTGCGTTCCCCTGCTGCTGCTCCTTTTGGGAGCAAATACTCGAGCTTGACCTGTGTAGGAGCTCGGTGATGTAAGTAAAATGTCAGAGAGATGTTGATGTTTTGACGCGGTGTTTGGGAGCAGCTGTGCGCCGATTTGGGCTTCCCAAACAAGTTTTTTTAATTTTGTTCAAGTTGTTCCTGGTACGGTTGCTGGAGTCGGAGTCTCACTAAAGTCATCAAGGGACTTGTCACGGAGACCCCGACACCACCACCCGAACGAGCAAATCCCTCAATGGAGGGTTAATTTAGAAGCCAAAGTTTAACGTCCCACAAAGTACAGGGACGGCCGCCCCGCTCAGGTCGCCCTCTCACCAGTCAGTTGCCAGCCGACCTACGTCGGGCAAACCATTGAGCGACGGAGCGTCTCAGGGGAACCGATCCCAAGCCTGGACATGCACTGCCACTGCATGTTTCTGAGCAGCGGGCCGGAGCCCAACGCTTTACCAACTGAGCTACCGGGGCGGCATTTGTGTCTGTGTAAGTCTTTTTTACACATCCCGATCTTTTTGTCATGTTCTGGACACGCACATCCATTTGCGTTGATTCGAGGGCCAATGTTCGAAACACCACGATTGATTACTTGGCAATCTGCCCGAGTTACAACATTCCGCTTTAGGAGAACGGAACGCGGACGAGCTGACTCTCCAGCGGAAAACGGAAGTGGCGCGTCTTTGCGTTCCAGTAAAATGTTCGCACACGCAGAATATTCCTTTTCCTAATGTTCAGATGTTCGTAAGCGCTGACGTTCGTAAAACCTATACTGGTGAGCGTAAATATGCGCATGTTGCCAAAGCTCACACGGCTTGTCAGTTGACGCTTAATGTTCATATCGCCAGATGAGGAGCATTTGCACTAATTTATCTGAACTCGACCGTTCTTTTCCCATTCTTTCGCTTATCACCACGAAATCGGACTTAATTTCCAAAATTAAGGTGTGTAAACCTGGCACAACCAGGAAGTCAGCGCATAGCCTTTTAATTCCCCCGACGCGAGGACACAGTGGCCATGATATGGGGGAGGGGAGGGGCCGGAGATCAAGACTGCACTGAAATATGGGACGCCCGTAGACTAACACACGGAAGTCATTCAAGAGTCCTTTGGGGCTCCTGAATCTTGGTCCTGAATACCCCGGGTCCCAGACCGGTGTAAGGCCAATATTCGGAGCCTCCTTAACCACTGCCATAATTCGGTCACAATTCGCACTGCCTTGGACATGATTCCACCACACTTTTTTGTCATAATTTGGGGCCCGAGCTTAAAACGCGGGAGAGTTTGGCTGCAGTTTTAGTCATAGTTTGGGGCCCGAGCTTAACACGCGCATTGACGGGGGTCTGAGCCACCTTCGCATTGACGGGGGGCGGGTACCCGCCCCCTAAGATCTCGAGAACCACCGTAGGTAGCGAAAAACGGTAAACGGCGTTGGGCTGCCCATCCACTTCTCCATCGAAAACATTTGAATCATTTTTTGTCAGGTCACATTTAAGGTCACGAGAGGTCAAAACATGCCGTCATAGGAATAACATGTAAATTCAGTTTTTCGGCCATTACATCTGAACAAGTAAAGATAGAGCAAAACGACTTGAACTGTATGAATCCTCTCAGCAAGCCGAATCGAATGATATATAATTTGACCTTGCTAGGTCAAATCAAGGATTTGACCTGACCTGAGGTCAGGTCAGGGTCAAATTATATAAAATGCATATCATTAGAACTGCAAAGCCCAGGCGAGTCTAATGCAGCTAAAATAAATGCTCTATCACCATCCGTTACTGAGTTATTCCGTAAAAAAACATTTTTCCCATGTATTTCCAATGGAGAGGTCATGCTTCGTACCTGGCCTTAGGTCATCGATATCAAAAATACCGGAATCTATTTTAGAGAACTCGGTGGGACCATTATGTGATATGAGTTTCAATCGGATAAGTTCACTCTGCTCCGACTTATGCTATCTTAAACTTTTTTTGAGGTCGGGTCACGACCTGTACTGGTGACCTGACCTGAGATGACCTAACCTTAAAATTTTCACAGAAGTTGTAAAAATGATGAGGGAAAAGGTATGCCAAGTACGGCGGCGCTACGCGCCGCCGTTTTTCTGCTATCTCTGAAAAACCCGAGGAGGAGCGGGTACCCGCCCCCGTCAATGCGCGTGTTAACACTGGGGAGTTTGGCTGCAGTTCTGGGGGATGGGGCTAACGCTAGCACTCCTTGGTCCTCGAGAAGGACTGGGCTCAGTGGCTTCAATTTGTATTGGTTCCCATAATACCCCCTCAGTTTGACTGAAACCAAAACCGGGGTGAGAGGGCGAGCCTTAGACCAGCACTACTTTCGGAAAGCTCATTAGACCATTGCAAACCACCCTCAGTCCTAGGCCCAGATACCCAAGATAGTTATTGTCCTGGGGGCCATTGCAGTGCTTTAAGAGAATGTCCCACTTTGTCGGAATTCTACAAAGTACAAAATAAGACTGGGAATCTGGAAACATTTTGTTTCCACCTTAATGTTTCAGAAATATAGCTCTTTTCCCAATAATTTATGCTGTCCTCAAAATAGCATGGCTTCGGAGTCTGCATAACAATGGCCTTAGCCATAGACTCGTTATCAGGAGTCACCATCGGCATTCCATATGAAATGCTACTTTTTGGTTCATACCCTTCAGAACCAAGTTGAGGGTAAAATGAAAATTAATTTTGGTCATTTCTTCAAAAAAAAAATATGCTTAACCCCTTTGGAGTGTACCCAAATGTTCAGCTGATAAATTAAAAGCAGAGCAAGCATAGCTATAATACGGGTGGCACCCGCGTTAACAGCCATTGTCAAGAAGTGATTGGCCTGGGAATTATATCGACCAAATTGTTGGGACCAGATGGAGAGGGATTCTTTCACGCTTTGAATTGGGGCGTTAGTGCCTTTTATTTTTACAATTGTGCGCAAATTCAATCCGGAGGACTTTGGGTGAAATGAAATGTGCGACTAGTGGTTTCCCGACACGCTCTACAAAGTTGCTATCCCAGTTTAAAACCCTTTATAAAAATGGAAGATTCCCTCTAAGGTCGGCTCAGGGGGGTCCCTCTTGGATCCGCCAAGCTTGGGGAGTATTACTGAAACAATGGACTCCGAACATGTTAGGGCTGGGCGTTTCGCATGACTCATTTTCCCATCAAGACCCAAGAATCTTGTCTAGTTTTCATATCAGACTCCTTTATGACGACCCACTTTACGAAAAATTTTAGAAGCAAACATTAGCGGGTACGAACATTAGCATTTACGATCATGAGCGACGCGAGCATAAGCGGTTACGAACATGTGCACATACAAACAGCGCGTACTAATATCTGCTACAAGAACAGCTGTGCAAAAGAACTTTAGCATATACGAAAACTCTCGCTCGAAGATAAGCACTTGGAAACTTTAGTTAGGATACCCCTTGCACGAGTGAGTGGCAGTGAAATTTGGCTTACTTTCGACGGCATTGGGACGAAAATGAAAATGCTGAGCTGCTCAGATACCAAATACTAAACTCCTGAAGGGCTCCCGGGGAAGTATCTGCCACTCCCTTATGAATGCGGAGATGTGGAACCGCCGCCGATAATAACGCGCTGACGTTCAAGAACTAGGGAAGGTTTTACACAAGAGAGCAAACCTACGCCCTCCCTCCAACTCCCGGTAGTACGCCGCGTTAGAGCCAGGCTGCTGCGGAGTATATGTTAACAGGCTGTTAGGGGTACCTGTAGAAACGTCAACAAAACGCAAACTATTTATTGCAATGACAGGTTGATCACACATTGTACCTATCATTAAAATGGTAATTCTGGACATTCAGCATTACAGAACAAGAGTGAATGCTCCGATGCCAATGAATCTTTAATGTTAAGTTTCAGCGGGTGATCAGGGCCTTCCCCAACTTCACTCTTCTTTTGTACTTACCTAGAGCAACTTTGCAAAATAAAGCTCCAGATGGGGAACGTTCTGGCTAGATGGTCTCCCTAAAAACTAAGAGAAAGCTTCAGTTGAAGTCACTTTTGCTCCCAACACTTCCCAATCAGGTACACACCAGCATTACTATACCCTGGCCACATTACGGGAGTGAAAGCTGTCTGTGAGGCCAGGGATGGAGTTGAAGTCTACGCCAACTAAACGGGAGAGTTCAGCAGAGCACTCTGTACAGCGGTTCCGGCCGCCGCCCCCTCCGAAGACAGCTGTTCTCATGTCTTCTTAGGTGAAGTATGCGCTGGGTCGCGCTGGAAGACCCTGAAAAGCGTTCTGAAGCTCTGAATTTGATTGATGACGACGGCGCCGGTGTCTGCACAGCCCTGCGTCACATTCGCTTGGCAGAACATTCCATGTTTAAAATAAATAACTGCACCTGGAACTAAGCCAGCCAGGTGATAGAGCATACCGAAAACCACCGGTTTAGCATCTCGCTCGTCCTCTCACTCACTAGTTACGGAGAGATGGTATGTGTTAAAAACTGATGCCGGCCCCGCTCCTGCCGCGGTTACCAACGAACAGTACAACTGCACGTCGCCGTTACGCTAGTCCGGGGGTAAGGGAGGGAGCGGTGAACAGTGCGTCACAAAAGTACGTTGATGAAACATCACTCCCAACAAGATGAGTTTCGAGACAAACGAAAAATATTACGAGGTTTTTGGCAGGCTCTACGCGCCTGATAACTACTCAGTTCAATACCCACGAAGGTAAGCTGATAAATATGGACACCAATCTCTGGGCGGTGGATATCACAATAAACCGAGGTACAGATAGCAGATTAATGTCAACCACAAAAATTCTGAAAGTTTTTTTCTACTAACAAAACATTTCGTCTTCCAATGCTGTTTGTAACGACTGTGCCACCAATCGAGCAAATTCAGTGGAAATACGGCATCAAACGGCTCTTGCAAGGCGAACAAAGACGAACTAATTAAATTTCAGATAAGTCGTGAATGCATGAAAAAGTGGCGACACTGTTTACCATTGTGTATAAATGTTATTTTCTACAAATCAAAACAAGCAACAGCAGGAATTGGCTACACAATACCGCAGGCCAGATCGTTACCCCAATCCCGAGTCGACCCTCCAGCTCCCGTACCACCGCGAGATGCTCACGTTTGCTGTAGTGAGGTGTCCTTACAGCTGGCGACGGGCGCGCTTGCCTCGAGGGGTTCCGTACTGGGTGGCCTCCGTGGCAGGGAAGTCTGTCGGGTCCCAGAACCCTGGTCCCACCACAGCACGGGTCAGAGAATGCCGCCCGACCGAAGGCAAGGGTGCTGTCCTGAGACAGAGGCTCAATTTAAGAGCTGACATCAAAGTAAATAGGTCGGCATTACGCAAAACTACCATTATCCGTCCTCCATGCCGCATAATGCTGAACATAAACAATGAAATGTTTATGTTCAGAAAACAGCCTAGCAAACGCAGTTCATCGTGCGTGCGGATGTCTCAACTCCGTACGGAGCGGGGTCAAGTCGGGGAAGGGGAGGAGCACCTCCAGCAGTCTTGGCGCTTCAAAACGGAGCACAACGCAGTTTCTTAAAGGGAATGTGGCACATTGGTCGAATCCTGGAATATAGTGTAATTAGGGGAACTTTTAGCCGAACATAATGAATCATTTCTCTGAAAAATGTACAATAAGCTCAATATTTTGATTTTTTAAATGCTCCTCTAGGGAAAGAAATACATATCTGCCTGTGGATGATGTCATGATCTGGCAACCACTACCATATTCAGTAGGCTTCAAGGGCTTCGATTGGCTGATACTCACCGTGACGTCAGCATATGTCGTCACATCAACAGTCATGAAAACTGGCCTGCTGCTAAGGGTACATGTGGGGTACATTTTAGGTAGTTTTTAACTTTTTTCTACGGAAATCTCGAGTTCCAAGGCAAATTAGATATGGAGTACCGGGTTTTCCGACTTGCTTTACAACTTAGCTATCTCAGGTAAAATCACGTTATGAAGGTGCCACACTCCATTTAGTGCGTGAAAGCAGAACTTATTATAAAACAAAACAAAAGCTGTAAGCGTCCACGGGGTAGCCGATCGCAGAGGGCAGCCAGAGGGTATGAGCGGAGTCCGACGGCTGCCGGCCAGCAGGAAGCGAATGGCATCAGGGACAGACAGCTCAGAGCTGGGATGGCAGGGTTCAGGGAAGCTATGGGAGGACGAAAGTCAACCAGAAGTCGCAGGTACCAAACTATGCCCGTGCTGGTAGCGTCGCGGAAATGGCACAGATGGAGAAAATAATAACAAAGTACTGCCTTTACTGTTAGACATATTAATTATATCATCGTCCGGCATTCAGCGGTTCCAAGTGCCTGTTCCGTTCAGATTTGTTTTTGGATGTCCCCTTACAGGCGTCACCACCGACGATGGCGCTGGCTGTCATCGCCGTTACATATAGGTGACGGCGGTAGGGTGGGGTTTGGTGAGGGATATGCTGGCGTTCGTCTTCACCGACGCGAGGTGGCCACGTTCGTTCTGTGCGTGGTTAACCACCAGTGTGCGTGTAATTTCAAAGAGTATATCAGCGAGGGGAGCGTAGATGTGCTGACTGTGGAAAAAAGGAATAATCTTAGAGGGGAACAACAAAGCGTGCTATCCCCTGTCGTTAAAACTGCCGAAAGTAAATTGGGAACAATCCTGCCGTGCAAAGGTGAAACCATGTATGTGCCATACATTTTGCATACGTGGTTTAACATTTGTACTACAGAATCAGCTAGCACAAGAGGAGGCAGTGAGACAATTACGATAATCAGACAGACGTACCGGGCGGCGTGGCTGCTGGCGGGGGGTGGCGCTGTCTGTGGCGACTGCACCGGTTCATGTGCTCTCGTCTCTGAGACTCTGTCAGGTCCCGACCCTCGTACCACTGAAACACACACCGGAAACGTCAGGTCCCGACCCTCGTACCACTGAAACACACACCTGAAACGTCCGGTCCCGACCCTCGTACCCATGAAACACACACCGGAAACGTCAGGTCCCGACCCTCGTACCCATGAAACACGCGCCGGAAACGTCAGGTCCCGACCCTCGTACCCATGAAACACGCGCCGGAAACGTCCGGTCCCGACCCTCGTACCACTGAAACACACACCGGAAACGTCAGGTCCCGACCGTCGTACCCATGAAACACGCGCCGGAAACGTCCGGTCCCGACCCTCGTACCACTGGAAACACACACCGGAAACGTCAGGTCCCGACCCTCGTACCACTGAAACACACACCGGAAACGTCCGGTCCCGACCCTCGTACCACTGAAACACACACCGGAAACGTCAGGTCCCGACCCTCGTACCACTGAAACACACACCGGAAACGTCAGGTCCCGACCCTCGTACCCATGAAACACGCGCCGGAAACGTCAGGTCCCGACCCTCGTACCCATGAAACACGCGCCGGAAACGTCAGGTGTCGGACCCCGTACCGCTGAAACACACCGGAAACGTCAGGTCCCGACCCTCGTACCGCTGAAACACACGCCGGAAACGTCCGGTTCCGACCCTCATACCGCTGGAACACACACCGGAAACGTCAGGTGTCGGACCCCGTACCGCTGAAACACACCGGAAACGTCAGGTGTCAGATCCCGTACCACTGAAACACACGCCGGAAACATGGTAGAGCAAGCAGGAGCTTCATGAAGATTTTGAAAAGTCGCTGAAATAAGGTCGAGTCCCACTTTGGTGGTAGTTCACGGGTGATTTCCACATAGGATTCGGAAAGGCGAGCTTCCAGTTTATGGGGCTCAAGCTGGATGGAAAACGACGCAATATGTTGAAAGCTTCCATCTTATTTATTTAATGGATGTGTGGGCTATTTATTAAGACATATAAATACAGACATTGACATATGTAGTAGCCATTTATAACATTATTATTATTACAATACTCATGTAAAACATCCTCCACCTATCAATTACAAATAACTAATGCACCTCAGTTAAGCTAAACGAGCAGTCATATGCGAAGCTAGCTTCCTCCTCCCACTTACCTACGGAGGAAGCTAGCTTTGCATGAGGATTTTGAAGACCGACTCCGAAAATGTCGCCAGTAACTGATGTTTGTATCTAACTCTGCCTACCTTTCGGCACACGTCGCAGGACCAGCCCAACAGTTTCTTCCTCTCGGCCTTCTTTCGAATGGGCCCGGCGTCGAAGCGACGACCGTCCTCCACATCCACCGCCACAAACAATTGACTGCCAAAATGCACATTGTGAATATCTCGATGTTTGGTCACAGAACACATTTTTATATATCAGTCACCAACGTCCAAATGTCAAGATATGGGAGAGGTGATTTTCTATAGTCCATCACATAAAAGCCGCCACCGGCAAAAAACTGAGGGAGACAGTCAATCTTCAGTCTGTTGTTGCTTATCAGAAACGTTCCTTTACAGAACCAAAGCTCATCGGATTTGGGCTGTGGTGCCCCCAGATAAGCAGGTAGCTGAAAATCGATTTATTCCCAACTTGGCGGAAACAAAAAAGGAAATTGGGGGCCAGGCCCCTCGTTCCAACAGGTGTGGTGTATCGAGCTTATTTTCCGTACGACTCGAGTAGTGATTTTCTAGGGGCGAGGCCAATGTCGCGAAACTACATCACCTGACGATATCCAGCCCCACGTGAATTACGCAAAATTGGGGAGCCAGATACTGCTGTGACTTGGAGGGTAGCACTCTGCAAATAAACGTAGGCATGGATGTATGGATTACGGGTAGCAGAAAGGTGACAGTATGGCCGCATGTTTGTTATCACCCTCAGATATAGCTGGAGTTACAGATATACCTACTTTGCGGCATTTTTGTCGGTTCAAATAACCCATAGCTGGCGGCGAAATATAGGCAGACAAATCCAAGGTGTGATGTGCTAAGACTTGCCAAAAATGAGAGCGTTGAAATATCAACAAGTATGCCTAAAAATCACCCTACAATTTTCCGCTCACCTTTCCAGGTTCGTTTCCTCCCCAGAATCTTGCGATTCCTCCACATTCTCCGGCGCAGCAGCCGTCGCACCTTCAGCTTCAGCCACTGCTTCAGACGGCCGGCCTCTCGATGTCGAAGGCTCGCTCCCAGGGAGGTCACTAGACCGGGAGGGCCCGGGCACCCCTGCTGCCGCAGACACGGATCCCAGCCTGGAGGACGCCCTCTGCTTTAACGGGGACACAGGTCCGAAGATAGAAGGCTGCTTCCTCTTGGTCGGGGTTTTGGCGGGCGAAGCCGCCGACGTGGCTGTTCTGGATGACCGCGGAACGGGGACGGATGTTGAGGTGGTGCACGCACGCTTCGGAGGCGTCCGCATCTTTGCCGGCGACGCGTTCCCCGTCGCCGAGAGCGTCCTGTTCTCTGGCACGTCAGTCGTGCCCTGGGCCTGGTCCGATGTGGAGGGCGCTGCTGAGGTTTTCGGTGCAGCGCGTGACCGCGGTCTCCACGGTGGCACCGGATCGTTGGGCCCGATGATAATAAAGCGACGTTTCTTAGGCCCTGATTCTGTCATGTATATATCTTCTTGCACTTCGCCGTACTTGAATTTTGGACGCGATACTCCGCTTGGCGCTATACGCTTATCAACAGGGTTTTGCTCCTCACACCCTCCCCCCAGAGTTATTGGCAAAGTTGGAGGTTGGACCGTTCTTGAGGCGCTCCCTCCCAGCGAACCACCGGCTTGGTAGGATGATTCAGTCATTGTGCCAACAGTCGCAGTCGCAGGCTTGTGGGAGGCACTGTCTTCAGCGCCAGTCTGGACGGCGTCGGTGGTAGTTTTGGAAGCGGGCGGAAGTCGTGACACCCCACGCTGTGGCAAAAGAAGCGGTGAGCCTAGCTCCCGCACCGGGCTGTTCTCCCCCTCCGGTGGTGCCGTAGCCGCCGCCTCAGGAATCGCGTCACACGTTGTCGCGCGGCGGGTGCCTCCGAGGCGCTGGTCCCGGCTACCACCGTCTGTCGGCCGCTGCTCTTCCTGCGGAGGTTCGGCGAACAGTGGCGGTGGCGGTGCCGGCGAACATGCCGCAGCGCTCCGACCGGCCCGCAGCGCTCTGCGTGAGGCGGGTGACCTGCCCGACAACACTGGGCTCTTCGCCTGGCCGGCCTGACTCTGAGATAAAGACTTCTGCGGCGAGGTCTGAGGGGACTGCACGGGCGTGCCTTCAGCATGGTGGCTGATCTCTGAGCCCGAGCCTCGCGAGACTGGCTGCTGACCTATCACATGGTCGCCTCTCGCTTTCTCAGCCTGATCGAGTTGGGCGGTCTCCGCCTGTGTCTCAGGCACGGGCCGTTTCTTCTTTCCGCCCACAGCCTTCACCGGCGAGACGTCGACAGTTTCGGGAGCCAGGATCTCAGGCTCAGGTGGGGCACCAGCTCCTTCCATCGCACCTCGCTCACACGGCGGCTGAAGGTCTGGCCGCAGTGTCTTTTCCCGTGCCAGCACGGATGACACCTGTGGCTGCGTTTCGGGCACTGGCAGCGACCTGCTGGGCTGTTTGGTGGGAGAGGGCACGGCAGTCTCTGGTGCCAGTACCATCGGTGGCTGAGCCTGCGGTGACGCCTCCAGGAACGAGATACCGTCACTGAAAAAAATCGGACCCAGCTCTATTTACTCGCTATGTGGTGGGAACAGAGGGACTTGAGTGACTATTGCGAAATTGAGGTAATGCGATATGAAACAAATATTACAATGAAAATATTCAAACCATGCATTTTCTAGGCTATGGGTAAAGGTACTCATTAATGAAGGGGCAGGCAACAGACAAGAACGTAGGAGTAATCCAGTAACTAAAAAGACCCATCCTTTAAAGCCGTTCCACATGTCCCACTGAGTCTGTGAGGCCGGTTCGCCGGTGGTGCAAGCCATTTTCGGAGGCGCCTGCGTCTTCTCCGGCGACGCATTCCCCGTCCCCGAGAGCGTTCTGTTCTGTCGCAAGTCCTGGGCTTGGTCCGATTTGGAGGTCGCTACTGAGGTCTTCTGCACGGCGCGTGACCGCGGTGGCACCGGATCGTTGGGACCGATCACAACAAACCGGCATTTCTTAGGCCCTGATTCTGTCATTTGGATCCCTTCCTGCACATCACCGTATTTGAATTTGGGCTGCGCTACTCCGCCCGCCGTCGTCCGCTTATCAACAGCGTTCGGCTCCTCACGCGCTCCCTGCAGCGCTATTGGCAAAGTTGGAGGTGGAAACGTTCTTGTGGCGTTCCCTCCCAGCGAATCACCGGCTTGGTAGGATGATTCAGTCATTGTGCCAACAGTCGCAGTCGCAGGCTTGTGGGAGGTACTGTCTTCAGCGCCAGCCTGGACGGCGTCGGCAGGGGTTCTGGAAGAGGGTGGGAGTTGCAGCTCTTCACCCTGTTGCAAAAGAAACGGAGACCGGACAGAATCAGAGGCCAGCACCATCGGCGGAGGTCGGACATGAGCCTGCGGCGGCGACTCCAGAAGCGAGGTACCGCAACTGTAAAAGAGTGGGGCCAACGTTCTATTCATTCACCACGTGGGAGGGAGGTTCGAGTGACTATTGCACAATTAAGGCAATGTTATATGGAAAATATAACTAAGAATTTATTCTAGCCACGAGCTTTCGTCGCGAATGTTTAGAGACGACTCACGAGGAAGTCACTTTCTTGTACAATGATTCCCACACCAATTTGGGTAAAAATAGCAAAAATGTTGTTAAAATTTCACTTGTGGGCTCTTTAGGACCACAGTAGGAAAACTAGGACCAGAATCAATCAAACTTCAAGAAAGCATATGCCATTTGATGCACCCTAAGGTAGGAGTAGGTAATTGACAGGAACTCAGGAACAATCAATTCATAAAGAACCCCGTTATAATCAGTGGTTTCACATCTCCCACTGAGCCTGCGGGGCTGGTTGGCCGTCGTTACTTACAGGTCTTCGTCGTCAGCCGCGGACCGCAGAGGGCATCAGTATCCCCGGCCGGCGTCGGGGGACAAGGCGGAGTGACCTCGGCGCCAGCAGCAGCAGCGCCCTCTGTTGCGTCCGGGGCGTGCGGGTCGGTGGCGCCACCAACAGTGCCGACGGGGGCGCTGGCGGCGGTGGTGGAAAGGGCACAACGGAGCCGGTGTCGGTCCTCCAGCACCCCTGGGCGAAAACAGACCACCGTACCGTGTTACTGATACGTACATACCACCCATGCAACACGTCAGCTATATATATCCTGCAACATAGTTACATAGAACACGCTAAAAGAGCTCGAACAATTGCCCGATGACATGTTTCATTGTTTCAAATATCAGTGTAATGACAGCGTCGCTGGCATGCGGCTATCCGCAGCTCACCAGACTGTGCCGCAGCGGCCACAGACCTGCGGTACGCATTCGCAGCGCTCTTGCTCGGCTCAGAGCACTTCGTAACGTAACCTGTTACTGCGTACAACCACCATCAATCGTACAACGCAGGCAATTATGTATCGGTATGTGCACTATTTAGAACAAAAGCCAACGAACTAGTTCAATAATCTGAATATACTGAAGCAGTCGTTAGGAGCTACGTCTCTGAAAGATTGGCGTGGGGCAAACTCGCGCAAGCTCCAGAAGCGTTGCCGCCCCTCCAGCTCACCCTTGCAGACGACGTACAGCGTCTTCAGCAGCATGGTGACCGCCCTCTCGTCCGGGTCCGACATGTTCAGCAGCTGGGCAGGGTCCGGAGAAAGGAGGAACAAGGTCCGCCCAGAACCGACGCAGCGCTGCCTCCCCGCACTGGTCCATCCTGCACTCTGGGGGCGGGACACGGGTCACTACTGCAGTGCCACCCCCCACGCTCCGGGGGCGGGACACGGGTCACTACTGCAGTACCTCCTCCACGCTCCGGGGGCGGGACAGGAGTCACTACTGCAGTGCCTCCTCGCCGCAATAGCCCATCCCACACCCTGGGGGCGCGGCGGGGGACGCCAGTGCAGAGCCCAAGAGCTAAAATCGGGTGGCGGGTACGGGTTTGAGCGGTTTCTATACTTGCGGTGTATAACTGGACAGATACAATCTGTAGGAGTTTATCCAGATCCGTGAAAGCCACGGGCAATTTTAGGTATAACTTTCGCAGGTGTGTCGAAGTTGTTGGCAATCACGGAAATCTGGCCACTTACAAGTCATTTGACTTTAGATTTGCAAACATACCATCGCAAAGGTATCACATAAAAACGCATGTATGGCATAGGCGGATCCAGGGGCTAGGGGGCACGTGCCCCGCCCCCCCGATCGACCCTCAGCGTCCCATGAAAGGTCGATGGCGCCCCTTGAAATGTCGCTTCCCACCCCCCCAGATGCGAAAATCGGCGCCCACCGATAAGATTTGGCGCCCACCTGATAAGTTTTGTCGGTCAGAAGTGGCGCCGCCACGGAAAGGTGCCCACCTCCCCGATCGGCTATCCTGGATCCGCCTGTGTTGTATGGACTCAACAGGTAAGGTGGGCAGTTACTTTTACAACTGAAACGAATAGATCCATAGCCTTTCCAGACCGCCGCAAGAACCAAAGTTATTAAAACCAATCAACTATGTCCTAAATGACTCCATAGGCGTCAAAAATATTAATCGGCTTATCCGGCCTAACTTTAGCCTGAAAATGAGGAGGGCAGGTCTCATTTCTTAAACCAGCGATAAAATTTCAAGTTTAAGAGCCTTCTTACAAGACCCCTCGCACTCTTCCGAAGAACACAGATTAGAGTGAAGCGGCAAGCCCCATGTGACAACTTACACAATTTCAAGCTTGATAGCCTCGACAGTGCACAGCTTTTAATTCCTATCCCATCGATAGTCCTATCGGCCCTGCATTCGAAGCTGATCATCATCGCAGCGCGAACGTGCCCATAATGCTTTGTGTTCTATTTCAGGCGAAACGTACGCGACAGCTAAGAATGAATGCTGCAAGAACTGTTACTAGCCGTATCTGATTCATCATTTCTGGTCCCACTTCGGAATCACGTTGAAAGCTCAACAGATCAAACGCTGCAAAACGGACATTTATTGGCATTCGGTGCAATTGTAAGGGAAAGTAGCCAGGATATGTCATCCGGAATCCAAGTTGGCAACACAAATTTATGGGTACAGATGAAAATCTCCAGCACGCAGGAAAACGCGACATCAACACCAAAAAGAAGTCGCGAGTCGCGTGCAAAGCAAAAGAAGCACAAGCCGTGTGGGTGAAACTGATCACAAAAATGAATTGGTAGCAATCGAAACACACAAATGTGCATTATGGGCGCATGCAAATATAACTAACCGAGAAAACAACTTTTGGGTATGTAGTTGGCTCTAAAAGCAACCAAATAGCACACACACACACACACTATAACACGCTCAGTATGAACCCAAGCGCCAAGGAACTTCCGTCACAGTTACTCTCCGGCTGCTGTCGTTACGATTGCCTTCGTCGGGAACAGATCACTGACCACAAACTAGCTCAACTTGTTGAAAATGGGCTTGCATACCAAAAAAGTGTTGATTATATACAAGACATTGGATGAGATCGTCCCAGCCAGACCATTGGTCCCAATCACAGATCCGTCTCGGTTCAAACAAATGTTCAATCAATGTTTGGCATCCAGACTACGAATGGGTTTAAAGACACGTGCCGCCGTTAACCTCCTGAGCCTCGCTCGTTCCAACTGAGCATTGACCAATCACCGCTCGTAGCGTCTAACCTTAAACAGATGCACATACAGCACATGCATGCTGCCTCTGACAGTTTGCGGTATCAGCTTTTGCACCTGTTGATGACATCAGGCACTTTCCATCCGCGGTAACGCGCTCGAAGATGCCGCACGCCAGCGAGTTCATGATTGACACGGCCCTGCTGTCGTCATCAGTAACTAGACTAGCTCAGCAGCCATTCCCTCCACATCGTCGGCCCAGTCTGGAGGCATCGGCTCCTCTTCTCCGTCTCCCGCACTCCCTTTTGTACCACCAGAACACTTTGTACCCACGTCACCACCCATCAAATTTCCACTGTCTCCACACGCTCCCTCGTCCTCCTCACACTCATCTCCATCCCTCTCACCAGCCTCCAGACGTTCCCCCTCCTCCACCACAGAGGAGGCATCTGATCCGGACGTCTCGTGCGCCCCCCTGAGCGCTGCCAGCTTCTCCGGGTCGCGCCAGTAGTGCAGCTGTACCCTCCAGCACTTCACCGAGTGGTCCCAGCGGCGGCGACTCTGCTGCCGCCGCTTCACCGGGGTACGCGGGTGGTAGCCCAGTCTCTGCGCGCGCGGCACGGCCGTCACGTACTGCTGGTACACCAGCGTGTTCTTGCCGTAGTCGATCTGTTTCTGACGTCGCGCTAGAATGGCCGGGTCCGTTTCGAGAGGGAAGGATGATGAAGACCGCGACGGTTTGGAGGATTTGCGCGGCGACCGAGTCGGCGTCTTCCCCGGGGATGTGTCGGAGGTGGCGACAGTGGCGTCTTCGCGAGGCCAATGAGAGACGGAGGGGCTTCGCGGTCGGTTTGCCACAGCGCGATTATCGTCGCCTCCCATTTGGTTTGTCCGCTGCTGTTGCAGCTCTGTGCCAGAAGGCAGATGTGTCGATGAAGTAGTGTCTCCCGTACGACCTGGCTTCTGGAAGCATGGAACTTGTCCAGTGTCCGTTGCCACGTCAGAATTGGTCTCTCATACGACGAAGAGTGCAGCTGGTTGATCCAGGATGACCTCAGGCAGTTGTGGCCAGAAAAACACTGCAACAAATGTTTTCAACCGTTTATTGACCAAAATTACAGTTCTTATAGCGCACACATGGTAACAAACTAGCATAATCGGTACGCACATAGACACATTAAGAGCCATTTGAGACGGCTTTTCACGTGCTCTAACCCAAAGTCGGCAAAGACTACTTAGTAAAAAGTTAAAAACTCTGACAGATGAACGGCGCAAAATGGTTTAAATTGTTAAGATCAATGCTTGAAACTAATTCAATTTAGAGCTTGAACCAGATGAGCGGGCATTTACTTATTCCCTACATTGTATTCTGGCCCCCTGTGTTAAATGCCTACCACGCCACGAAAACATTTCATCACTTATTTTCCGTTATTCTGGATTCTTTCAAAAGACTACGATAAATTATCATATAGAAAAAGGCAAAACCCGAGTAAGCAGAAAAACTAAATGGTCGCATATAACCATCAATATTCTAACCAGACAGTACCAATAAGGTCACGGAATGATTGGCGCATATCACACAGCGCGTATCTTGCCACAGCGCACCTTCCACACCCCTGCACGTTGCAAATGAGTATTCTTCTGTTTAGACTGATCGGGAATAGCTCCTTACAAATTTGAAGAGTGGAGAACTCAACTGACGAGCACTCTTGCCTACAGGATTTTTCAATTTGGTTTTACTTCAAATCTGGCGTGTGTCTTCGAAATAGAACTAAAACCATAATTAACCATTTTTCATGTCTTTTGGTTGATGACTGTTGAGCTGGTTTTCCACAGCACATTTATTAACCAGCGCCCCGATAAGCCTCCGAGCCACCTTTGCCCTGGTGGGGGAGTTTGAACACCCCCTCGAACTCGGCCCCTATGCAGGATAGCGAAAACAACGCGAACGGTGGTGGATAGCTCATAAAAATTAATGAAGAAACTATATCAGTTACTTTTTGGCTCAGGTCAATATTGAGGCCATAACAGGTCAAAGAAGTTGACATTTTGAGCAAAATTTTTGGGCTCTAGCATCTGACAGAGTTGAGTTAGAATCATTTTGTAGGCACCAATCGCTTCCTCTCGTCACGGCGAATATAATTATGTATAATATGACTATACTAGGTCAAAACACAAAAATGACCTGACCTCAAGTCAGGTCAAAGTCACTTTTTTACCTAGCATAGTCAATATGCATATCAATCGACTCCGCAATAGCAATGCAAACGCAATGGTATGAAAATAAAAGCTGTATCATCATTTCATGCAAAGTAATTGAACTTAGTCTGAAAACTGCTTAAGTAGCTCCAGATGACCTCTCAGAGAACACAGGTCAAAAATTGCAACATGAACCCGGAACGAGACCCAGGACACTTTGATTTGGAGAATATGAAGGTATTATCGGCTTTATCTACACAAATACAGCCCAATTTCTGTTTTTCCCATAAATTTCCAATGGAGAGGTCATGGTCCGTACTTGACCTTAGGTCACCGATATGAAAAATCCCGGTTTGTAGAAGTCGGTGGGGCTATCATGTATTATAATTTCAATCCGATAGATTCACCCATTTCTTACTTATGCCACATTAAACATTTTCTAGGTGAGGTCACTTGACCTGCACTGGTGACCTGACCTGAGATGACCCAAACTTAAAATTTTGGAAGAAGTTGCGGAATCGGTTAAGGATAAGATGTGCCAGGTACGGCGGCGCTTCGCACAACCGTTTTTCGTTCGGCTGGAAAAACACGAGGGGGGTGTTCAAACACCCCCACCGGGGCGAGGGTTAAGTTCATTTCCCGTTATGTAATGTAATTATCAAATGCCGAATATATAACCTCCAGGGAAATCCACAGATATCTAAATTTGTAAGACTTAAACATTTCTTTCCATACTCTGTCATGCAAAACCAACGCCACGGCGTTTCAAATTTTGAGTTCAGGGCTCTCGTTAGTTGTAATTTCGGTTTAGGGGACGCCGACCATACGGTCATAAAACGCCCACTCAAGTCAAGTCAAAATACATTTCTTTGCTTTATAACCGAAAAACAGTACAAACGAACCACAATTGGTGCAAATGCTCCAACGAGCATGAATCGAGGCACCTCTTGTTGGTGGAACAAAAAGCAGGTCAATATATCAACACAAAACACACACAACACACTTAAACACAGTACCATACAGTTAAAACAGACCCGACACACCTAGCAGGTCGACTAGGTTGACCGACCCCGGCCTTGCCGCGCTGACGCACCACCTCCGCACCACAGCTGAGGGTATTAAAGGAGAATCTTTGTGATTTGATTATATATTTTTGAACTAGTTTTGCCACTACTTCGCTTTCCTTCGTTGTCAGGCCTTTCCCATGAATAAGTAGGCTCCGCAAACCGTGCTAAAAACGTTCTGGAATCCATGCGCTACATTTCTCAGCATAATGCACACCAATTTTGTTCACCAGTTCTTATAAAAATACAATTTGGCACACAATGCAATGATATTTCAGTCAATCCCTAATTCCCTTCAGTTTCCTCAATAACCAATTCCGTTAGAGGGCGGGGTCCGTTAGAGGGCGGGGCTCCACCCCGCCCTCCGCCCTCGGGGGTTAAAAATACACAAACTCAGTGTTATTCGTTTCGGAAAAATCCGCAATTAGGACGGGCTTCTTAGATGGTTTTGAGAATGAGCGAAAACACATGATTAAAAACGTAATTTGACAAGTGAGTCATCCCATTTATAAGTTTATGGTCTAATAATGGAATACCATATACCTCATTTTAACTTATACCCCATATCAGGGTAGGCAAATTTAAGCCATGTTCTGTTTTAAACCAGTTTAAACCATGGATTAAACCGGCTGGCATAAATTAATTTATGCCACCCTGGTTTAAACCACTTATCATAAAAATAATAAAAGCCACTCACGTTAAGTTCTCGCGAGAACTGTTTTTCATATTTTCAAAAATAATATGGAACTTTAAAGTATAAATACCATATTCATGTTCATAATTGCTTACTGATCTTAAACATATATTTTTGGAGTGTCACAAATGCTAACAAAAACCCTAGCACAAGCTAACCTATCATTAACATTTCAACAAATACCTTTGCATTCTAATAACCATGCACCAAATGATATTGGCCAACATCCACTAAAAGACCACCAAAAAAGCATGATAGAGTAAATGGCCTAAGTTTGAACAGGGCCAAAATTCTAACCACCAACTTTCAAATGCAAAGCTGTCTTTCGGGCACAGTGCCCTGCGCGGCCGTCATTAAGCCGACATGATGCAGTCGAGCAATGTGATGTGTTGCTGCTCAATGAATGTTTTTTTGTATAGTAATTTGTCACGCTTTGTGTGAGACCAATACAGTTTTGCCTTGTTTTGGAATTGTTTTAATGACTATGTAAAGTCCATATATCAAACCATAATAGCGAAAGAATATGTGACCTATCTCCACATCCAGGTAAAACGCTGTGATTATGTGAACTCTTGAAACAGTATCACATTCACCTGTGTCGCAACAGTATGTTCCAGCTTGCCATTATTAATCAAAATTGACTTTGTGCTCAGCCAACTTGATGGATGACATTCTCAACTCAAATTCTTCACACAATATGCAAATTGATAGTATTGTGCAGTTCTGACCTATCTATCTTTGATATGAAAGGGTGTTCTTGGATTGAATGGGTCTTTCATTGATTCTGAATTTAAGCCGGCTTTTATTTATTTAAGCCGGTTTAAACTGGCTTAAATCAATAAAAGCCACTGGCTGGCATAAATTCAATTTAAGCCGGCTTTTTTCCAACCCTGCCCCATATACCAATATTTCGGAAGTCTTCAAATTTTCAGTTCTGTTTCATTTCAGGTCAATTCACGCCGCCACGTCAGCTGACTTCGTCTACCGTTGCCATCAGTAGAATTGCTTGCGAAACAGCTTGAAGATCAGACCACGGTATGATCGCCTCAAGAACCAAGGTTATTCAATCTCGTTAAGATATGGATTTTTATCGAAGACCCTAGGCTAGGCCACTTCCTTGAAACTTGATGTACGTTTCAGGATCTTATCCGAAGTAAGCTGCCCAGAGCACACTGCCAGCAAAGGAGACACTATCGTGGGTACATATTCACACGGGAATGCAGGGCAATGAGCGAAGTGATTCTGCAGCCAACGAACCACCCGTAGGGGTAGCACCCTCATGTAGAGAGGTGTCGTGCTGCGACATAACTTAGTCGCTGAAGCGCCCTTAAGCCCCAACATACACGGAGTGTCGTGCTTTGAGTATTCCCCTCCTGTCCGGAAGTATAAACTCGGCGCGTGGCAACGGAAATGGGAAGATTATCCTCCAGGCTCGAAACTGGCTCCTCTAGCGCCAGGGGCTGGCACAACGGCGGCCAGCGGCCAACGCGGACTGTGGGACGAAGGAGGTGTTTGATCCGGAGTTGCGTATAGAACATACACACCCCACTCACTCCTGCTGAGACGAGGCGACCTAGCTGAGCACCAGCGATGAGGACAGATTCCATGTCGCGGGCACTCACATCCACTGAACACCATCTCACCAGGTCACGTGCTCCCGCTGATTGCCGAGACTACGAGATCGAGAGGAGGGATCATTCAAAATATGATGAATGAGTACGGGACAAAATGTTAGCTTTCCATCAGGTTAACCATTCACCCAAGTGTGCATACATACTACTTGGTTGGGGGGGAGGAAGGGTTACAGAATGTAGCAGTTCAAACAATGCCATTGACCGCCTGGCTACGTTCGAAATGTCAGAGGAAATCATCCGTGCAACTTTATTGTCCACAAACAAACATAAGGCTTGCGGCCCCGATGACATAAGCGCGCGATAATCCATGAATGTGCTGATGAACTGACAACACCAGTAGCGAAACTCTGTCGTCTTTCCCTCGAGCAGGGTGTCTTTCCATCTCGCTGGAAGCGTGCGAACATTGTCCCAATATTTAAGAAGGGTGCGAAGTCATGTGCATCCAACTATAGGAGTGTGAGTTTGACCCCACTTTTTAGTAAAGTACTCGAAAAAGTGGTTTTTACTTCATTGCTGTCTCATGTGCGCCCTGTTTTAGCTGATCAACAGCATGGTTTTATGTCTGGACGTTCGTGCGTTACGAACCTGGGATCGATGTTGAGCGTGGCCTGGAGCAACATATCCGCTGGCTCACAAACTGATATAATTTATACAGACTTTAGTTCAGCCTTTCAAAGCGTAAGTCACAAACTTCTGGTTCATAAAATGGAAAAATCATTTAATATCACCGGGACATCATTGTCATGGCTAAAATCATACCTTTCTGGAAGAGAGCAGCGGGTAGTTGTGAATGGCCAATGCTCTTCGTGGATCTCGGTTACCTCAGGCACACCTGAGGGGGACATCTCTCGCCCCTCCTCTTCGCCTGTTTTATTAACGACCTACCGACTGCTGTCCACTCGGATTGTATAATTTTCGCCGACGACTGTAAACTGTATCGCAGAGTTGACAGTACAGCTGATGCCACACAACTGCAGGAAGATGTAGATCGATTATGCGCGTGGTCAATGAAGTGGCAACTGTCACTTAATCCTTCAAAGTGTAAATATTTAACTCTGACACTTCGTACAAAGCCCATTTTAGAAACGTACCACATAGGCAACTCGGAGCTTGAGAGAGTGAGTGAGATGCGCGATCTTGGAGTGATCATAGACTCGAAATTAACGTTTCAGTCCCACATCGATGACATGGTGCGAAAGGCCAACAGGGCTCTAGGGCTTTTAATAAGGTCTTTCCAGACAGGGAAGAATGGTCCATCACTACAGGGGATAGATCATAAAAGTATGATTGTGACTTTTGCGCCAACGTTCGGAGTATTTTGGAATATGGCTGTGTGATATGGGGAGGAGCTGCCGACACACATCTGAAACGTGCGGACAAAATTCAGCACAAGTTTCTTATTTGGCTCTGCGCAAGGTGTCGTGTTCAAAACGTTTCACTGGAGTATGCTGACCTTCTCCGTCATTTTGGGTTGGCATCCTTATCCGCGAGAAGGCTACAGTATGATATTATGTTCATCAGAAACATTCATAATCACAAAATTGATTCACATTTTCTTTTGGAATGCTTCCCATTGGCAGCGCCTCCCCGTGCACTTCGAAACTGGTTGCTTTTCAACGTTCCCTACGCCAGAACTAACACTGTACGGTCGAGCATGTTTACCAGAATTCCCCGTGTCTGTAACAGGTTTTTAAATGCAAATAGGGACGTTGATATCTGGCACACGAGCTTAGGAGATTTTAAGAAGCGAGTGATCGCCTTTTCCTTTACTGTCTAAGGTGTATACAGTGTGCTCGACGAGAGTGGATGTTTTTAGCGTTATTTACATTTTATCGTTTTGGTTGTTTGATCCAGTGTACTGCTTTTATCTTATCGACTTCATCTATAAGTGGGTTTTACTGACCCGTTGGTGATATGTTCAATAAACTAAACTAAACTAAATGGTGCTCAAAACACGGGTAAAACCAAGATTCCTGCCAAATCTAGTCCTCCCGTGATGACGGCATCAGCTTATCCTACTAAGTTCTAGGAGAATATACCAAGTTTTGGGAGCATTAGCTAGATTGGCGTACATTCGCAGCACTCGAGTATAAATTGAAGTTAACCTTCTTCGCCTGTAAAACTGCAACCTTGAACTAGACAGCGAGCGGTGTATTTTACATGCATCTGTTGAGGAAATAAAAATACATTAACGAAATTGATGAAGCGACACGGCCTTAATCGATTAACACAGGCCCATATACATTCAAAGAGCCATGAGCTGTGATTTTGAAAAACGTACAGACAGATAATTAACTATACAATAATAAATAGAAGCCAGTTATCGCCTCTTGATCGCAATTTCAGCTACCTCCTATAAAATAAATTCAACTCATCGGCACCCACACGCTGATAACTAAATGCCTTAAGAAAACGCAGAAGTAACGCTGAGTGGGACGAAGCCGTACGCGGACATTGAATTCAAATAACTGAAGCTTGGATGTTACGGAAACTCATAGAAATTTTCAATCATGGACAGCGAAAATCACAATACCATTTATGTAAGGAAAAAGCTGCAAATTTGTTAAAATCCCTGCATTTAAGTTAAGAGTCGAGAAAAACACTGTAGAATGATCCGTCGGATCATTCAAGCGATTCAAGTTGGGTTTGTTGTTGTTTTCTGGCGTTGTCATACCAACATGAGCAATGAAAGCGACATCAGCTCTGTTTAGGACCGACCGTGAATTGGTGAATGGGTGCTAGCGCTGAAGCTGCTATTCTCTTGACACACTCAAAACAATTTAAAAATAGATGCGCCGGAGTTTGCACAAAGCGCATGCTGCTTTAAACGATTTAAATGTTTCAGTTTTCCTTTCAAGCATCTAACTTTTGTCAAACTGGCTAAAGGTCTTTCAGGGCTTCGATAAAGTGGCATTTCTCCAATGCGTTGCATAGTAACCCTTGTGTCGGCCCAGCCGTGATGACGTAATACTGCCAAACAACTTGAACGGGGCCTGGCTCAAACTCCAGTCCTGAATTGACTGCACAAGCTTTCACAAATGTGTTTCTTAGCAAGTTATACTTAAATGTGGATAGGCTAAAAGCTGAGGTACCAGACAGAAAAAGTTGCTCTTCACCCGAGAGAATAGATGCCAATGCTTGGGTTCTCCATTGGGCAGTCAAGCTTGGAAGAGTTCATTCAGAGCTCCCTGGGCTCTGATCGGACCCCTCTACAATCTTGGAAACTAAATGTGATTAAAAATGACAGTGAAGGCGCCCTGCCATAAACTCTCCAACAAAGTTTGAGCCACATATATTAGTCTGTGACATCACAGGGGGTCAAAGCTGGGGTCCACATCCCTTTCCCCCGGTGGGCCATATGGTGCCTGTTCGATCCTACGGCAGGAAGAACGAATTCGCTGGCTCCGTCTATCATGCCTTTCAGCACCCAGACCAAACTCCACTCTCTGCTGTTCATCTGGCCATGATCCGAGTGGTCTTTGGGGTGACGTATGTTGGAGGTGTCTCCCTGCTTGCTCGCTCTGTCTGTATTCCTCGCATTAACCAGTAATGAGTGGACGCGAACGGTTGTATATTTGGGAAATATCCTATATCTACCTACATCCCTTAAACCACTATATTCAATTTATGAATTCTCCCACACCACACCAGTGGGGAAACTGCGGTCAGAGTTCCCCCAAAAATGGCTGCGTACGCAATAAGGCGAACAATGCCCCATAATTAGGAGCGCTCCTTGCAGAAATAGAAGGAGCCTTCGACTGCCACCCCCGGCTTTGGAAGAAATCACACTGCTTGACGGTAGAACACAGTGCATACAGCCTGCATTGCGCATTTTTCAACTTTTCACTTTCTTCTCACGAGAATGAAGTTCATGCCATTGAAATCTAATGGTGCTGCTACTCTGCGTAAAAAAGAAAAAGCGTGAGCAAAAATGAAAAATGGAAAAGTGATAAGGTAAAACACGAAAAACGTACCAGAAAATGAAATAGGGAAAAGGGGAGAAGCTTAAATATTTGAACTTCACAGTGAATATTTCACTTCTGAATCATCATTTGCAATCCTTGCGCAACTGCGGCTAACGTTGGCAGCGTTCGAATATTTAAATGGTGCAATCTTTGGAATATTCCGACCCGGAATGCCGCGAAATATGACGTCTTTCGGCTTTCATTCTTTGAAACTTTCCCCGTAATTCCGGGCGGAATGTTCCCGTCATTTCGGGCGGAACGCTCGGAAACGAAAGAGCAGTTCCGTTCAAGATGGCGGCACCCATGGATGAGATTAAGTTCGCAGCAGTAAGTTCCTGGATTATTCATGTTTATCTGCTTGTTAGGTCCACGATATGTTTTTCAGGATGTTTAACGTTCGATTTTTACCTGATTGGGCTCCCTTCCCAATAAAGACACTCTCAACGAAATAACAGGAAGGAAAAGTAAGGAACCTGGTACAGGACATATATTTCAATAAACTCGTCTGCTTATGGCTCCTCTTCTTCCACGGCAAAATGCCAAACTTCATCCTCTTCCGACGAGCTCGATGGCTCGTCCAAAGACCGTGGATCCTTTATCCTTCCGACCTTTTCACTTCCCCTCCCCCCTGTGCCAACCAACAGTCGCACCCGCGCGTTTCCCCAGCCTCCGCCGTGCTCGTCGCGCTCGATCCTGTCACCAGAATCGACGAGATATTTGAGCTCGACAATAAGGTGCGCAATCTATATGCGTCGGCGGTCAGCCTCCTGCGCTCCGTCCTTGGCTCGCTCGTCCGTTGCGCTGCCCCCCCTCCACCGTACATGTCTGCTGCTCCGCGCCCGTCTTCTCGGAGCCCTCTCACGTGTCTACCGTTCCACTCACCCTGGCATACTTTGTTCAGGAATCACCTAGTTTTTCTTTTCTTTCCTCGAATCCTTCTGTTGTGTATTTCTCCACTCTCCCATATTAATATTCCAGTGTTCCTCATTTTCTTTCAACCCTGTCAAGTGTTTTCCCCCTGAATGTACCTGAAAACATGCGTATTCATGTACACAAAAAATGAGAGCTTTTGTGTCAGATATCATGTCAGAAGGTACCCAAGAGAGATGACAGAAGGAAATGTAACAAATTCACTATTTCTGTTCAGGCTCTGATTTAGAATATTATGACTGACTTGTTACATTAGTTTCCAGCACTTTGCCTGGGTAATTTTTGACTAAACACCTGGCACCAAAAGCTTTCTGTTTTTCAAGAGGCCTACACCAGCCCCAAATGTTTCTTGCCCCACCAAAATCGTTTTCAAGAGAGAGTCCAGACTGGCCCCACTGTTTCTTTTCTGGTCACTGTTTCTTCTTGATCCAGACCAGCCCAAATGTTTCTTTGTTGACATAGTGCCAAAAACCAAAATCACTACAAGTGTCATATTTATCGTACAAGAAAGGGTAATGGTGAAGCAGATGTCACAGGAACATGCCAGATCGTCACTTTGGGGAATTTTTTTCTTCAAAATACCCCCATATTCTGAAGAAAATCCAGACATGATCATGCATGATCCCACCCACGGGAAGTGCCCACGTGATCAGTGGCATTCTCAGACAGCTAGAAAGCGGGAGTTTTGCACAGAGGTTAGGTTTAGGGCTAGGTTAGGTCTAAGGGTTTGGTTAGGTTAGGTTAGGTCAGGTCAAGGTCAGGTCAGGTCAGATTTTGTGTATGCCCTTGGTCCCTATTTCCTAGTCTGGGGATATCACCGGTATTATGGTAGTAGGCAGATCACATCTCACGGTTCAAAAGGATCACATCAGAATGTCCAAAGTTCAAAGGGTCTAATGTTCATAGGTTCCACCCTTTAAAGTTAGACCTTTTGAATAAGAAGTCCAACATTCAAAAGGTCCAAAGAGGCATGCTCAGATGCATGAGAGTGGGGTGCATGATGCCGCAGAGGCGTGCTAAGGCACATGATAATAGGAGGAAATGAGGGTTAGGTTAGGTTAGGTTAGGTAAGGTAAGGTAAGGTTTGGTTTGGTTTGGTTTGGTTTGGTTTGGTTTGGTTTGGTTAGGTTAGGTTAGGTTAGGTTAGGTTAGGTTAGGTCAGGTCAGGTCAGGTCAGGTCAGGTCAGGTCAGGTCAGGTCAGGTGTGTATGCCCTTGGTCTCTATTTCCTAGTCTAAGGATTTCACCCCTCTTTCCAGAATCTGAGTGTGCCTCTGGTCTGAGTACCACTTTATGCTACTCCTCTAACCCTCCCTCCTTCTGTCTGTTTCACCTCTTGGGATTTTCTTGCAGAATGTGGGGATATTTCTAAAACATTTCCCAAAGTGGTACCCAGACCAGAGGCGCACTCAGAATCTGTAAAAAGGGGTGATATCCCCAGATTAGGAAATAGGGACCAAGGGCATACACAACTGACCTGACCTGACCTGAATGGAACAGAACTGAGGGGACCTGACCTGACCTGACCTAACCTAACCTAACCTAACCAAACCAAACCAAACCAAACCTTACCTAACCTAACCTAACCCTCATTTCCTCCTATTATCATGTGCCTTAGCACGCCTCTGCGGCATCATGCACCCCACTCTCATGCATCTGAGCACGCCTTTTTGGACCTTTTGAACGTTGGAATTCTTATCCAAAAGGTCTAACTTTCAAAGTGTAGAGCCTATGAACATTAGACCCTTTGATCAGTGGACCTTCTGATGTGATCCTTTGAACCGCGAGATGTGACCTGCCTACTACCATAATACCGATATCATCCCTCTTTCCAGATTCTGAGTGCACCTCTGGTCTGGGTACCACTTTACACTACTCAAACCCTCCCTCCTTCCATCTATTTCACCTCTAGGAATTTTCTTGCAGACTGTGGGGATATTTCTAAAACATTTCCCAAGGTGGCAATCTGGCATGTTCCTGTGACATCTGCTTCACCAATACCCAAGAAAGTAGGTAAAGGTAGGGATATCAGACCAGAAAAATTAGTACTGTTCTGAGTTGTTTCTAAAAAGTTCACTACAGACCTTAAGGTTTTTTTGTAATGGCATTAACAAGAATAAGATTTAAAACATTTCTTCAAATTTGAAATCAAATAGAAAACTGGAGGCAAGGAATTTGTGCAGGCAGAAGGTGAGGAGAGCGAGACATACACATTGAGCAGAATTGTTCCCTGGTTGAAAGAAAATTTTGCCCCAGCCACAATATGTCTGCCCCATTTGAGGCATAATCTGAGCAGCCCCTATCACCTTAAAGCTTTGCCTGTCACGTTCGGCAGACTGGCCAACAGTGAGAGTTGAGTTTGCGACATTAAATTATCTCTGCAATCCATGTCACAAAGCACTAGGACACCCAAATCAACTACAGTCACACAGTGAAAGATGTCAATTTGCAGAAGAAAAGCTGAACGACAAATTTTGGTATCTGAGCTTTCAGGTGCAAAGCAAAAAGTAAAAATGTAAGCTATACCTTAAAAGTAGCCATCATGATAGGACTTGGTGAAACATTTTCCCAGATGCCTACAGAAAATCCACAGCTGTGATGTACACACTATTCATTTCCACGACCAAAAGAACAATGGCGATGCCCAGAAACTTACCAGGACGATGGAATGTACTAGGGAGAAATTCCTCCTCCCGAAATTTAGGTCTTCGCTTCACGACACCCGGTTTCCACTTTCCTCGCAACTAAATAAAACAAACTCTCAGATGGAATGCTAAGCTGTGAAATCGTTACAAAGCACCAGACCTCGCTCTCTCAGAAATGAACGTGCAGAGCTTTTTTTAAATATAGTTCACAAGGAACCCCATTTGATCTGATCAAAACAAAGGAGAATAATAAGAAGACGAGACGAGGAGTGATGCAAAGCTGGAAAATTGCGCGCGAAACAAGCAAAAATGCAAATATCATTGTCAGCTTCAGTATAAGGAATAGGAACAACTAAACCTCTAATAATTATCTCCATATATACCGCTGATAATAATATCCCTACCAGGGTAGTAGATAAGGTAGTAGATCCATACAATTCAACTTTAGGGCTTTAACGGCGATGGGGGCATGGGCAGAAGCGGATCCAGAGGGGAGGAGGGATCAAAGGGCCATGGCCCCCAAAAGAGCCGAAATTTTGGCCGATTTTCTTCAAAAGCACTATATTTTTATGATGTTTCCCGAATTCTTTCCCTCAAACGGCGCTTCCTGCGTCCGCCAGTGTGCCCGAGTGGGGGATGTTTGAACACCCCCTCAGATTTTTCCGGCGGTAGGAAAAAACCGCGACGCGAAACGCCGCCGTACTTGGCACAGCTTATCCTTGATCAATTCCGCAACTTTTCCCAAAATTTTAAGGTTGGGTCATCTCAGGTCAGGGCACCAGTGCAGGTCAAGTGACCCCAGCTAAAAGAAAATGTTTAAGGTGGCATAAGGAAGAAATGCGTGAATTTATCGAATTGAAACTTAGCCACAGCATGGGCCTACCGAGTACTACAGCATTTATTCTGGGATTTTTCATATCAATGACCTAAGGTCCAGTACAGACCATGACCTCTCCATAAAGCAGCAATTGGGCTGTATTTGTGTAGATACAGCTGAGAATACCTCCATATTCTCCAAATCGTAGTATCCTTGGCCCCTTTCCAGGTTCATGTTGCAATTTGATACCTGGGAACTCTGAGAGGTCATCTGGGGCTATTTAACCATTGCCCCGGTCGCGGGTAAGAGCCACATTCGCCCTGGTGGGGGGTCGAAAAAGATCCCCACCATCTAAAATTTAAGAGAGCTAGAAAAACGCAAAACGGCAATTGAAAGCTCTTCAAAAATTATATCGAAAATACTGCAGTTATTTTTCTGGTCAGGCCAATATCAAGGTCACCAGAGGTCAAAATCGGTCAAAATCGTTAATATGAGGTGTACTAAGAAAACATCATATATCTCAGAAACTCAGAAACGGAAAGTGGGGGGTCACGGACACCGTAACGATGGTGTGAGGTTCAGCCCATGGGGAAAGATGGAAAAGATGCACAAAGTGATCGAATCAGGCCTTGAAGATTTCCATCTGCTTCCACTCACTAGGCGACTGTCGTCCGCCGCAGGGAAGGAGGATTTTTTCCTTCTTCCGTCAAAGGGTCAAAGGGGGTCATGCCTTTTCTGATTTTTTATGATGAAGGATTAACCCGCGCCCCACCGGGGGTCCAGCGCCACCTTCGCCCCACCGGGGGCTATCGATGGCCCCCCTCTAACTCCGAAAATATGGGCGTTGGTGCAAATCTGCAAAGTGCAATAGAAGGCTCGCGTGAATTCAGTAAGAAATTACTTCGTATGTTTTAGTGCTCAGGTCAATGGTTTGACCTCCAAAGGTCAAATTAGGTCAAGACTGGCTATTTTCACTCAAATATGCAATGCTTAAAGGGAGATACGCGAAAAAATTTTATTGGCTATATCAAAAGGTTACAAAAAGTTGTTTCAGAAGTCCTATTCTCATTTTTGCGAATTCGGCCTGCAAATGCCTTAAAATTGCTCTCAAAGTCAACATTTCTAGACGACTTTACCGGTCACCTCATATCGATGTTTATGACGTCTACATGGCTAAGGCTATCAATTTCTCTAAGAATTAGGCCATATCTATCCTAAACAGTGATGTAGTAGAACTTTGGGCTACTCCAGAAAAAAATACTTTAGAAAAACAACATTCCAAAACTCTTTTGAAACAGAAATATAGGGCTTAAAAGAAATTACAATTAACACGCGCATTGACGGGGGTCTGAGCCACCTTCGGATTGACGAGGGGGCGGGTACCCGTCCCCCCTAAGATCTCGAGAACCACGGTAGGTAGCAAAAAACGGTAAACGGTGTTGGGTAGCCCATCCGCTTCTCCATCGAAAATATTTGAACCATTTTTTGTCAGGTAACATTTAAGGTCACCAGAGGTCAAAAACATGCCGTCACGTGCCGTCATACGGATAACATGTAAATTAAGTTTTTCGGCCATTACATCTGAACAAGTAAAGATAGAGCAAAACGACTTGAACTCTATGAATCCTCGCAGCAAGCCGAATCGAATGATATATGATTTGACCTTGCTAAGTCAAATCAAAGACTTGACCTGACCTGAGGTCAGGTCAGGGTCAAATTATATAAAATGCATATCATTAGAACTGCAAAGCCAAGGCGAGTCTAATGAAGCTAAAATAAACGCTTTATCACCATCTGTTACTGAGTTATTCAGTAAAAACCATATTTCCCATGTATTACCAATGGAGAGGTCATGCTTCGTACCTGACCTTAGGTCATCGATATCGAAAATACCGGAACATATTTTAGAGAACTCGGCGAGCCCATTATGTGATATGAGTTTCAATTGGATAAGTTCACCCTGCTCCGACTTATGCTATCTTAAACTTTTTTGAGGTCGGGTCACTTGACCTGTACTGGTGACCTGACCTGAGATGACCTATCCTTAAAATTTTCACAGAAGTTGCAAAAATGATGAGGAAAAAGGGATGCCAAGTACGGCGGCGCTGCGCGCCGCCGTTTTTCTGCTGTCTCCGAAAAACCCGAGGGGGCGGGTACCCGCCCCCGTCAATGCGCGTGTTAACCAATCAGAAGCCTAGGAATTCTCAAACCGGGGTCACGTGACCTATCTGACGCAAAATTTTTGTCATCCTGGGGCGGAAGCAGAAAATGGCTCAAGACCCGAGGTACGAAACCGCTGAAGACTTGAGTAATTATGTTTTTTTCCGTTTTTAGGGCAAACTTATTCATTTTGAAATTTTTGAAAGCTTTTTAAAATTAATTCAAATACAAATACAGGAGGGCAAACATTTATATTATAAAAAAACATTATTTTTCATTTTTAAATAGTTTTCGAAAAGTAAGTGATGGGTATGGGCATGGGCAAGTGATGGGCATTTTATCGAAACTGTTAACCTATTTCGATAATAAGTGAGTGGCCTCCAAAATTTTGCCGAAGATACAAAAATAATTGATAGTTTCGTTATCAGGATTTTTCAAATAGCAAGAAACCACAATAATAATTTTTCGCGGCAGAAGAATATGGAGGTAAGCTGCCATCCAACAGCTTTCGCGGCTTTTTCGCCATCCTGCATAGGAGCCGAGTTCGAGGGGGTGTTTGACCAGCCCTCCCCCCACCAGGGCGAAGGTGGCTCGGAAGCCCACCGGGGCAGGTGTTCATATATAAACCAGGGGCGTAGGAACGGTTTGAAAAGTGGGGGGCCAACCTTAGAGGGGGCCCACCTCAAGGGGGGCCCCAGTCCACGGGGGCCAATAATTATAAAAAAATTAGTTAGCTCGTTTGGTGTCAATAAGGCACGCATGCACACAAGGATGTCAATATATGGAAAATTGAGAAATTAAATTTTGCCCTATGATTTCGGTTTGTACCTATTTGATACCAAATCATAGTAAAACGCCAAAAAAAACATTTTTTGTTTTTTTACCAAGACCCATTTCAAATACGAAATATATTTTAAAGCTTTTTTGGAGGATTTCAATCATTTTTTACCGCGAGCGCGTTTTTTATATTTACAGATGTTTAGGCCCTTTTTTGTTTTTTTCGTATTTTTTTAATTTAAATACGCTTATGAACAAAGGGCATCCTCCTACCTTCAGCATTAAATCAGGTATCTCCTTAGACATCACGCAAGACCATAAGCAAGCTTGTAACGTTTGCATGGTGTCCAAGGATACTTAGCCATTGGGCAAAAAAATGGGACAATTTTGTTACTGGAACAAATTGGCGCGGCTAAGTACACATCACATCTACAAAACTTTTCATCACATTTAAAAAATTAGGAACTGTTTAGAAAACTACAGACAATGCTTTGATACCAAATAGCCTTACTTCGCTATGCGTAATCAACTTGTATTTTCTTATTCAATGACGAAAATGGGAACATTTATTTATGTTATTACAGATCTCTTCTTGCCATCATTAGAGATTGATTTAGGTGAAGCCTGATCACAATAAATACGCCTAGCTATATTTCGATGCCTAAAAAGCAGAGTTCCAGCATGACTGCAAGTGCAATGTAGGTACTTGATGGCCAGCTTTGTGATGCCGAAGAGGTGTGGGCATGGTGTTATAGTGGTTAGCAGCCTTGCTTTCCACGCGACCAACTCGGGTTTAAGGCACGGTAGATTCCTTCTGCAAGGAGCGATTTGACTCCCAAGAAACCCCTCCAACAGGGAAAGAGTTGGCGACGCTATATAACCCTGGCATCGAAAGACGTCGCGCCTTTCGATGGCTCAGGGACGACTGTTGCTCGGCATTTGGTGCGGGGTCTGTGTCCGTTTCATATTTTGAGTTGGGATTGGGATGGAGTTTGATTGGGCCCAGTTCTCGGGACTCATTTGGAAACACTCGGGTAGTAGGTGCCTTGGGTTTTTTACGAAGCGCTCCTCCTCCAGGGGCTTGCAGGCAGCGTACCACCGAACTTGAACGTTCCCTGACAAGCTATCGGGCCCGTTTGGGTTTCTTGTTCTATATTACAGTTGCTGATAGTTGTATATTCGTTGCGGGGGCCCACCTCAAAGGGGGGGCAGTATCTCCCTGACCCCCGGTTCCTATGCCTATGCCACCCAGGGACCGCTAAATTATCTCGGAGGGCCCCAAGGTCCAGACCATGGCTCAGGAACCCAGATCAGTCAGCTCAAGGGCCTAGACCAGTGCATTAGCCTCGGGACCAGCTTTTCAAGGGACCCTACATAAGCACAGGACCCCTAGAAGCTCATCACAGGGGACTTCCAGATTCGCACAGGGTGCCAGATTAGCTTAGGGGCCCGGTTCAGCTCGGAGGTCCCCAGGTCGACTTATGTAGGGTCTCAAAACAGCTAAAGGGACTTGTTCAAGCTCACGGAGCCCAGCTTAGCTCAATGATGCTAGAACAGTTCAGGGCCCCCATACCAGATCAGAGGCCCCAGTTAAGCACAGCGGTACCCAGATTAGCTCAGGGCCCCAGCTAGACTTAGGGGGTACCAGGGTGGCTGATATAGAGTCTCAGAACACAGTGGCGTAGCCAGGATTCAGCCAAGGAGGGGTCCGACTACCGTCGGGGGCCCCAGGCCGGGGGTCCCCTTAGTAACCAGGCCCATCTCCTATATCTTTTGTATAGTATTTTAACATTATAACATTCACAGGAGGGAAATTGTGTTGTGCCTTTTTAAGCATTCATTCTTATTTTGTTTATAGCTTGGTTTTTTCGATCCGACCAGGTGTTGGTAAACTAAGGTCACCAAATATTAAGGATGACCCATACCTTATATGGTAGCGTGGCTATAATAACAGCTTTGAGCCATATTTCGGGAAGTTCAATGTTGATGCGCGCATGATGTTAAGCCTGAGTCTACCTTAATTCACTCGGGTAATCAGACATGAAGTTATTGGAGGTCAGTCGTTTTGAGTACGAAGAAATTATCTTCTACGGGAAATGATTAGCAATTACATCCCGGTGTCGAATCCATGGACTCTTAATCAGGAAATTTCCAAAGAAACGAAAAAAACGAATAAAGATACAAGGGATATGGTAGTGTGTCCCGAACGTTACATAACCTCTATTCCGTCGACAGATCCTGTTGAGATCCAGTTACTTTCTTACTCTTGCTATCTTGTAAACGAGCAAATTACCAAGACAAAAGGCGCCCAAGATATCTATCGCCTTGGCTCACTCTGTTATTGTTATTTTCAACCTTTCATACCTATTTTTCTTTTTGGGATTATGATCATCAATTTCTGTCATTACCCTTGTTTGTCTGTTTTCCTACGAAAATATTGGAAAGTTGTTTATTTCAGAATATTTAGGAATGTATTTATTGGAGTTAAGCTAATATATTAAAAATTGACTAAAGTGCCCAAATCCCTGTTCGATTTGCTCTTATGGTAAAATTAGATTAATTTTTGCCTTTCCTTCGATAATGGTGCCTGATCGGCATGTTTCAATTTGTGCTTTTTTAGTACGCAATAGGGGTAGGTACATTTTTCCGAGGCATATGATTTTGAATTTTTTTATTTGAGCTCTGGGGCCACCTAAGACCAACACTTGGCGGCGCTCACAAAGCTAATTTTCGGCCGCTCTCCCGATTAGATCTCAGTGGGTCTCGGAGATCGATTCACGGCGCCTCTTGATCAAAACTGGGGGCCCCTGAGAATCTCTCGGGGCTCCTGAGATTAGTTATCGGCAGCACCTCTGAGACTAATTGTTGGGCCCCCAGATTTGCTCTGGAGGGGGGGCTGAGACTGAGTATCGTGGTCATCCAGATTAGCTATTGGGGTCCCCTGAGGCTGTCTTTAGTGTGGGGGAGGGGGGCTGGGAATGACTTCCGACAGCCCTCTGAGACTTACTCTAGAGCGCCCCTGAGACAAACACCCGGGGGGGGTGGAATCACCTCTGAGACTGAGTCTTTGGCGTTCCTGAGACTGACTCGGAGGCTACAGATTGGCTCTCGCGGGCCTAAGGCTAACTCCGGGCCCGTGAGACCAAAACTCGGGAGCACCTCTGGAAATTACTCTCAGAACCCCGAGATTAACTCTCGGATGTCTCTGAGACAGACAACCGGGAGCCCTCTGAGACTAACTTTTGGGTGCTCCCTGAGATTGACTCTCGGGGCCGCTTATACCAAAACTCGGGGGGGGGCATAGCCTGAGGCTAAATCTCGAGGCTCCCAAAATTACCCCTCTGGGGCCCCCTGAAACCAGCACTCTGCGGATCAAATTAGACTAACTCTCGGAACCCCGGATTAGCTCTCGGGGCCACCTGAAACTAAATATTGACTCCTGAGAGAGAAGCCCGTGAGACTATGAGGGCCCCCTGAGACCGACTCTTGGGGTGCTCTGAGACTGACTCTTGGGGTTCTCTGAGACAGACTCTCAGGGGGGACCCCGAGACCGAATCTCGGGGTCCCCTAAGACAGACTCTTGGGGTCCCCTTGACCGACTCTTGGGGTTCTCTGAGACTGACTCTCAGGGGCCCCCTGAAATAGACTATGTTGCAGGGTCCTGAGAACCACTCTCTGGGAGGCCCCTGAGACTAGTTCGGCCCCCCTCCCCTGAGACAGACTCCGGGGCCCCTGATACCGAATTTTGGGGCCCCTGAGACCAACCCTCTGGGGCCCCTAAAATCTACTTTCGGGGGGCCTTGAGACCGACTCTCAGGGCGGGGGCCGTGAGGCCGACTCCGGGACGCCCTGAGAACGAATCTTCAGGGGCCCCTGAGACTGACTCTGGGGGCCCCGTGATCAGAGAATCCTTTGCAGTGGTTCAGATTGGCCCAAGGGGTGGGGGTCTGCGGACGCCTAGGGCCCCCTTGGCTACACCACTGCATCCAAACTTTCGGGGGCCCTCTGAAATCACCATTTGGAGGCCCCTAAAATAATTGCTCCCTCTAGACCAACACTCCGGAGCCCCTTGATGCTGATGCCCGGGGGTCCTAAGACTAAGCTTGGGGTCCCACTTAGATCAGGCTCAGGGGCACCCTTAGACCCATGCTCGCGCTTTTCTCGGGAGTAACTCGACACCGATGTTCCGGGGCCCTCAAGATCAATATTTTGAGCCCCCCCAAAACTAATGCTCAGTGCTCTGGAGCCCCTCGATGCCGATGCTCGGGGGTCCTGAACCCAGGCCTGGGGGCCCCTGGGACCAAACTCTGAGTCTCATGAGGTCAATGCTCGTGCCTCACTCATGAGTCCCTCGATATCAATAGTCAGGGGCACCCCGAGAGGGACCCTGAACCCCTGAGACCAAGCTCAGGGCCCCTGAGACCAAGCTCGAGGGGACCCTGAGACCAAGCTTGGATGCTCCCTGAGACCAAGCTCGAGGGCCCCCTGACACCAAGCTCGGGGGTTCCCTGAGACCAAGCTCGAGACCCCGTGAGACCAAGATCGAACGGCCCATGAGACCAAACATCGAAAGGCCCATGAGACCAAGCTTGGCCCCCCTAAGACCAAGCTCGGTTGTCCCCTGAGACCAAGCTCGGGGGCCCCTGAGATCAGGCTCATGGGCCCTCGAGATCAATATTCGGTATTCCGGAGCCCTCGATACCAATGATCGGGGTCCCCTGAAACCAAGCTCGGAAGGCCCGCGAGACCAAGCTCGGAGCCCCTGAGTCCAAGTTCAGGGGTCGCCTGAGACCACGCTCGTAGGGCCCTGAGACCAAGCTCTGGGGCACCCTGAGACCAAAATCGAAAGGCCCGTGAGACCAACATCAAAAGGTCCGTGATTCCGAACTCAGGGGCCCCCGAGATCAATGTTCGGTACTCTGGAACCCTCGATACCGACGATCAGGGGCCCCTGAGTCCAAGCTCGGGGGTCCCCTGAGACCAAGCTAGGGCGTTCCCCGAGACCAAGCTCGGAGGGCCCCTGACACCGAGCTCGGAGGGCCCATGACACCGAGCTCGGGGCCCCTGAGACAAAGCTCGGGGGGCGCTGAGACCAAGCTCGGTGGCCCCCTGAAACCAAGATCAGGACCCCCGAGACCAATGCTCGTGTTTTCCAGTGCATACGGTCAGCCTTATGCATCAGATGCCCTCGGATGCCTCCCTGAGACCAAGCTCGAGGGCCCCTGACACTAAGCTCAGGGAGAGGGGGCCTGAGACCAAGCTTGGGGACATCCCTGAGACCAAGATCGGGGTTATCTGAGACCAAGCTCGGAGGGCTCCCTGACACCAAACTCAGGGGGCCCCTGAGACCAAGCTCGGAGGCCCTGAGACCAGACTCGAAGGGCCCCCTGAGACCAAGCTCGGGAGCTCCCTGAGACCAAGCTCGGGGGGTCCCCTGAGACCAAGCTCGGGGGTCCTGAGACCAAGCTCGGGGTTATCTGAGGCCAAGCTCGGAGGGCTCCCTGACACCAAGCTCGGGGGCCCCTGAGACCAAGCTCGGGGGCCCTGATTCCAAACTCGAAGGGCCCTCTGAGAATAAGCTCGGGAGCTCCCTGAGACCAAGCTCGGAGGGCCCCCAGACACCAAGCTCGGGGCTCTGAGACCAAGCTCGGGGGCCCCTGAGAGCAAAATCGAAAGGCCCGTGAGACCAAGATCGAAAGGCCCGTGAGACCGAGCTCGGGTGGAGGGGCCCTGAGACCAAGCTCGGAGGCCCTGAGGCCAAGCTCGGGACCCTCTGAGACTGAGCACAGGGGTCCCCCAAGATCAATATTCGGTACTCTGGAGCCCTCGATACTGATTATCGGGGGCCTCCTGAGACCAAGCTCGGCAGCCCCCCCAAGACCAAGCTCAGGGGCCCCCGAAATCAATTTTTGTGTTTTTAGTGCATAAGGCCAGCCCGAGGGGGTCCGCGGACCCCTGAGACCCCCTCCCCTGGCTACACCACTGTCAGAACATCTCAAGGGGCCCATTCAAGCTCTCGGCCTCCCGGTCAGTGGCAGTAAAGCCTTATAGGAGTCCCAGACCATCTCAGGGGCCCTCAGTTCAAGACAGAGGCCCAAATTAGGTCTGATGACCAGATAAACTTAAGGGTCCGGATCATCCAGAGGCCCTTGTCGGCATATTTGGGGCTTCAGAACAGTTCAGGGTTTCAATTAAAGCTTATAACCAAATTTCAGAGCAGGGGCCCTATTCCTGTGCAGGGGCCTCAGATAAGTTTAGGGTCTTCTGTGCATCACAGGGGATCCAGATTAGCTCAAGGGGCAATATTAACTTTACGGTCCCAGCTCAGCTCAGGGGCCCCCCAGGTCGGTGGATATAGGTTCTGGGCAACTCACGGGGCCCTGTTTAAGGTTACGGCTCCTAGCTCAGTTTAGGGATCCTAGAACAGTTCATGCTGCCCAAACCATCTCAGGGGCGCCCAGTTCAGCTCAAAGAGCCCAGATTAGCTCGTATGGCATCAGAGGCTAGTTCAGGGGCCCCGAGAAGCTTAGGGGACCTTAAAATCAACTCATAGGACCTCAACTTAGTTTAAGGGTACAGGTAAGTTTAACGGGGTTCTGGGGCAAGCTATCGGGACAGTTTGAGTTTCTTGCGTGATATTACAGTTGTTGATATTCTTATCTCCGTTGCGGGGGCCCATCCAAGAAAAGTGGGGGGGCCAGTGGCCCCCCTGGCCCCCCCGGTTCCCTACGCCTATGATATAAACTAACCTGCGATACGACCTTCGACATCATGCTGGGTGGCTCTGGGAGTACCCACGCTCTGCTGATTTTCCTTAAGAAATGCCCAGGCCGAAATGGTGGTTTTGTCTCACTGAAAGAGCTGGTGATCGCTGCAACAGATCCTATCGTAAAGGCAGTTGGCCGTGCTGGCCACAAAGAGCTTTCCTAGCCACATGAGATGGCTAGGAGGGTTGAGATGAGATGGCTGGCCATAGAGGGTTCTGCTGACTACAGGGTAGAACAGCTGGTCACAGAAAGCCGTGCTGGTCATTGAGGGTCCAACTGGGCACAGAGGGTCATGCTAGTTTCACAGGACTTTGCTGACCCAAGAACCTGGCTAGAGGTAGAAAAATCTGCCGATTCGCCAACAATGTTGATGACTAAATTGATCAATTCTGTCACAAAAACGCAAAATTGTGCTCATCTTGGAGTGTAAAGTTGACGCTAAGTCTGCTGAAGGTTTCTTTTTATTTAGACGAATTCGGAGGCTCTGAACAATAAACATTTTTGTGAAAGCCTTAACATTCTAGATCAAACAAGGTTGGTTAGAAATTCCGTTCGTGACAGTCAGACACTTTTTCCCGACCTCTGCATCAGGCTAGCGCTTTGCACGGCCCTTGTCCTCGAAAGGATTCTTTGAATCTTTGGATGACAATCGTGTAAAAAATCGAACTGGCTGTTACGAATCTTAAGTACATCTGAGCCTTCACCCTTAGACACATGGAGCTTGCCATTTTCTGAATGTTGGCGAGTTAATGTATGTATGTGTGTACATACATTGTACATACATACATACGTAGGTACTTGCAGGAAGACTATAGGATAAGAAACGCATTAACACGCGCACTGGAGGGGGCCTCGGAGGCCCCCCACCTGTTTTTCCAAGGTGGCCGGAGAACCGCTTGTAGCCGAAAAACGAAACGTGGCCACATTTAACAGAATTTAATAGCGCGTCGATTGGTGAAGACTTTTTGAAAATCAGCCGAAAATTTTTTGACTTATAGGCTTTCAAAGTCAGACCTACATTTTGAGATCGCCGTAAACGCGCGGTCGGACCAGTTAGCTTGCATTGAAGACCGAGTGGTGACGTCATAATGTCATATAAGTGGGACTATATGTCAAGGTCACTTCACACGAAAGTCAAGGTCAAGGTTAAAGGTCACAGGTCAAGGTCATATCTGCACTTTCAAGGTCACTGACCACTGTGCGTCCGGCCAAATGACGTTACCCCGTCTGACATATATTATGCTATGACTGTTGAGACTTCATGTCTTTACATATCAGTGAGATAAAACTTGAAAGATCTTCTTCTTAACTTGTATATTCATGCAAAAACGTTTCAGTATATTTGTTTTACATTTTGAGACTGCCATGCGTCCTGCTCCACGCCTGTGCTTGCCAGATATGCATAGCCGAAAACCTTCAACGTCCAGATCAGAAAATACTCTAAAACTAAAACTCAAACCCTTCAACATCCTCCCTTCCTTACGAATGAAGATCTAGCATACCTATCAGCTGTGAAATGCTTAGGTGTCAGATATGCTAATGGCGTTCCCTAGAAGGGATGAGCAACACCACAATAACAAAAGAACCTTCAACATCCTCCCTTCCTTACGAGTGAAAGATATAGAACATCTCTGAGCTGTGAAGGGCATTGGTGGCGAACATGAAAATGGCGCTCTCAAGAAAGGATGATCAGCTTTGTAAGAGCAACATTACAGTTACAAAAACTACCTCCGAACGTGAGGAAAAACGAACATTTTGATTCTCGGCTTATAGACACTGTTTACCGGTGCTGGGCTAACATGCACTTGTGTCTGACTAGCACTAGACACAGGCGGCTATCACTATTACTCGCCTTACATCTGATAGTCCGAGGCCCACGCTGGTGGTCGTCTGGTGCGCACTGAACGCGGTCCGAAGTCGGAACCTCGGGCAGCACTGACGGGCTCTGCTTCTGCCGGATTCGTTGCCACCGGATCTGTGCCAGGATGTTGGTTTTCGCCGCGATCTGCTATCACTGGAATCGAGTCCGACGCGGGATCCTCTTCCTCGGGCGTCGTAGCGGGTTGGGAAGAGAACTCCATCGGACTGTCCCGGATGTGTACTCGGTTCCGCACGTATGCAGTGCCACTGTCATCACGCACGGTGTAAGATCGCTCACCGTCTCTGCTGATAACAGTGCCTAGGTCCCACGAGGGTAGAGTCGGAGTCTTCTGGAATCGGACCCGCCGCCCCTCTGGAAGTATCGGCAGGTTTCTTGCGCCTTTGTCATACTGCCGCTTCGCCTGCTGCCGGCGTTGGCATTTCCGCTGAGACACAAAGTCATAACGTCCCGCCATGGGGGATTGGAAAACATGTGGTATAAGAGAGCGAGTATGCCGTCCAAACATGATTTCGGTAGGCGACAGGCCAGTATCTTGCTGCGGAGTGTTTCTGAGCTCAAGCAGAGCTTCGAACGGATCAGTTCCAGAGATCATCACCTTGTGTAGCATCATCTTGATGGTCTTGACAGCCGCTTCCGATCTTCCATTTGCCTGCTGATGAAACGGAGAAGATGTTTTATGAACGATGTTCCACTGCTCCGTCCAGTTCCTGAATTCCCGTGAAGTAAACTGAGGCCCACCATCCGATATCAGCTCTTTGGGTATGCCATATCGCGCACAGTGCGTCTTGAGTTTCTTGATAACTGCTTGACTGGTTGTACTTCCCATCTCATCAACCTCAATGAATCCCGAGAAATAGTCCACCGAGATCAAATACGTCTTTCCGGCCAGTTCACAGAGGTCCACACCTATCTTCTCCCATGGTGCCGTACCTGGAGGTGTCGTACACAATGTTTCTTTTTGGTTGTTCGGTTTGTGCTCCTGGCATGCTCCACATCCCTGGATCATCGAGCTGATCTCAGCCTTCATCGATGGCCAGAACACGGCTTGTCTTGCTCGCCGAAGCATGCTGTCTAATCCAAGGTGAGCAGCATGCAGCTTTTGCTTTACATAGCCACGCATGCTTTCTGGTATCAGTAGCCTCTCACCTTTCAGAATGATCCCATCTTGATGGCTTAGTTGGCCGCGTAGTGAAAAATACTGCCGGAGTGGAGGGGGCAACACATCTTTCTTATCTGATGGCCACCCATGTGTGATGAACCGCATGAGAGCTAGCATGAGCTGATCTTCAGCAGTAGCTTGTTTTAGCTTCTCGAGGATCGCATCCGGGAAACCCTTGAGGGCGTCTACGGCCATAACTTCAGGGTAGCGAGCAGTGGAGTCAACGTAAGCCCTGCTCAATGTGTCAGCGAGCTTCAGACTCGTACCACAGACATATTCAAACTCCACATCATACTTGAGCAGCATCAACATCAGGCCCTGAAGCCGTTTTGGTGCGTTGCTAAGTGGTCCCCTTAAGATGGAGGCCAGCGGTTTGTGGTCGTTGTAGACCACCACTTTTCTGCCATATGTATACTGGTGGAACCTTGTGAGGCCAAATACAACTGACAGAAGTTCTTTTTCTATCTGCGCCCAATTCTTTTCATTTCCTCTCAGCGATCTTGATGCATACTCAATGGGTCGTCCTGCCTGGATCAGCACAGCCCCCACACCATCTTGACTGCTGTCGACTTGAAGCACAAGCTCTTGGTCTGCCTTATAGTAAGCAAGGACAGGGCTTGCTGTGATCTTCTCTTTCACCTTTCTCAGAGCCTGGTTGCATTCATCAGTCCAGTGCCATTCCACTCCCTTTTGAGTCAGCTCTCTTAGTGGTGCTAGATCATCAGCCAGATTGGGTAAGAAACGGGCTAAGTATTGCACCATACCACATAGGCGCCGTACTCCGTGCACATCCTGAGGTGCTGGCATCCGCATGATGGCATCTACTTTCTGGGGATCAGCTTGAACACCCTCAGCTGTGATCCTGTGTCCCAGAAAGGTCAGTTCGGTTTTCTTGATTTCAGCCTTGTCTTCATTCAGCTTGATCTTCTTTTCATCACAGCGCCTTCGTAGCGCATCCAACTTCTTCTGGTGATCCCGGTCTGCTTCTTCCTTGTCATTACCGCAACCAAATACAACAATGTCGTCAGCCACACACACCACTCCATCCAGGTTCCCAATGGCTTCGTGCAGTTTCCTCTGAAAAACTTCACTGCTGACCTTCAACCCAAATGGCAGTCTAGACCAGCGATATCTACCAAAAGGTGTGATCATAGTTGTTAACTTACTTGACACCTCATCCAGCGTAACATGCCAGAAGGCTTCCTTCACATCCAACTTACTGAACACCTTGGCCTGGCTCAATTCTGGTAGAACATCATCCAGTGTCGGAAGTTTGTAGTGCTCTCGCATGAGCGCTACGTTGAGTGGCTGAGGGTCAATGCAGATCCTGAACTTGCCATTTTGCTTCTTCACAACAGCCATTTGGCTTACCCATTCTGTTGGTTCCACAACTGGGATCAGGACTCCTCTTCTGACCAGAGTGTCAATCTCTGCCTTGACCCCTGCTTTGAGAGCCAGCGGCAAAGTGCGGCATGGCAGTGCACGTGGCTTGACACTGGGGTCCACATGGAGGGTAGCTCCCCCCAGATCACCTAGAGCTTCTAGGGAATCTTCTGTCACCGAAGCAACAAAGGCATCGATGTTGATAGAGAAGAAATCCAGATCACGGACTGTGTTCAGACCCAATAGGCAGGTGAGGTTGTTGGGCACAACCACGAAGTCAAGGGTATGCAGCTTTTGGTCCTTGGGGTTCTGGACTGCCAGCGTGACTTCACCAATAGGCTTGATTTGGCCCCTGTTCCAGGCAGTGAGCTTCAGCGCAGAGGGTCGGATCTGAGATGGGGTAACATACTTTTCATTGATAGTGTTCACATCAGCAGCGGTATCAAGTTGGAACTGCACTTCCTGGTCATTCACGTGCATGGTTGCAGTAAGTCGCTTGCTGTTTTTCTCTTCAACCGCTGCAAGCCAAACAGTGTCCCCTTCCTCATCATGATCCTGGCTCAGCCTCAGAGACTGCACAACTGATTTTTTCTTGCATACTGCCTGGAAATGATTCCTGCCATTGCAGGCTAGGCAAACCTGCCCCCAAGCAGGGCAAGCCTCTCTCTTCCACTCATGTCCTCGACCACAAAACTTGCACTGTTGGATTTGAGTTTGTGGTGGCTGACGCATTTTGGCAGGAGGGACACGAGGGGGAGGAGAACGAGGCGCTGCAGCCCGGGCACCCCGACCAACAGCATCCACTTGTGCTGTGTCCATGGCGTCCTGACCCACAGCATCCACTTGTGCTGTGACACGGTGGCCATGCATCTCTCTCGTGGTTCTTTGTAGGGTTTCATATTTACGGCAGATCTCAATGGCCTTCTGCATGGTCAGATCGTCCTCCCTGAGAAGGGACTCCTGGAGCTTGCCCGACACAGTGAACACAATCTTGTCTCTGATCATTTTGTCCTTGTTGGCAAAATTGCATGCATCCGCCTTGCCTCGGAGCTCCAACAGGAATGAGTCAAATGGTTCAGAGAGTGGTATTTTCCAAAAACGGTACCTTTGAAGAACCTCATTTTGCTTGGGTTGGCAGAAACTCTCGAGAATCTTCAGTACACCATCAGGATCCTCTTCATTTTCTGTGCTGCTGAGCTTGATCTCATCAAAGACAGTGATCGCTTCTGGACCAGCACAATTCAATACCATGGCAGCTTGGACATCTTTGGGCTTCGTGGAGTGGTTGGATGATTTTAGGTAAAGCTGAACAAGCCTTTTCCATTTTCGGAAGTTGTCCGCCAAGTTTTCATCTTGCATATCAAGAGTGGGAGGCAATCGGCCTGGATAATCCATGCCTACAACCCAACGCAGTGCAAGGGAAACACGACGGGACGAAAACAACGCGGGCTAGCTTACCGTGTTTACAGCAGTTTCAGTAATCTTAAGCACAAAACACACCGCTGTCACCATGTTGAGACTTCATGTCTTTACATATCAGTGAGATAAAACTTGAAAGATCTTCTTCTTAACTTGTATATTCATGCAAAAACGTTTCAGTATATTTGTTTTACATTTTGAGACTGCCATGCGTCCTGCTCCACGCCTGTGCTTGCCAGATATGCATAGCCGAAAACCTTCAACGTCCAGATCAGAAAATACTCTAAAACTAAAACTCAAACCCTTCAACAATGACGTCATCGGTAGGGTACCCCAATACAAAGTTCAAGGTCAAATGTCAAGGTCAAAGGTCATTGGGAAAGGTCAATCCTCATTTCCCGCCAAACAGTGGCTACAGTGTTAGTCAAAGTGTAAATAATAAGTATTATACCATATGGTGACCTTAAAGGTCAATGACCTTGAATGACCTTGACCTAAAGTTGTGGGGAAGCCTCCTTGAGACCTCTTCTCTATGAACCTTGTCTGTCTTTAGCTTATTCCCGCCATTTTCCTGCATAATCACAGCATTTACCAATCGATCCCAGCATGGCCAATATTTGACCTTTACGACCTCGTTTGACCCTGAAGATATTGACCTAGGTCAATGAAAATTGGTCATCATGTAGATCACCATAGCCCCCACCCACCTACCAAGTTGCGTTTTTCTAACCCTCTTAGTTTCCGAGATCTTAGGGGGCCTACCAGGCCCCCTCCAGTGTGCGTTAGTGCCAGACCCCCTCCAGTGCAGGTGTTAAACTTTTATTTGCTGTAGACTCTACTGGCACCAAACCCCAGACCTAAGGTTGAATTATAAGCGAACGCAAAAACAAAATCTGACTAATCTTACATCACATACAGAGCCGTGCCCTTACATTGTGTCATTTTTTCGCCATTTCAACGTATCAAAAAGGACAGATACTTCAAATCTGATAAACATGGCACTCAGCGCTGACTTTCGTTTTCTTTGATCCATCAGCCGTCAACAAGACGTTCAGCGAGGTGATGCCATTGCTGGTTTGAAGCGCTCCAAGAGAGTCCGATCAGTCTATTTGACACCTTATTAACGTTCCTTGCGGCTGCGCTGCCCTGGCCGTGGCCGGAGGAGACGACGGCGACGTCTCAGGTGACGGTGTCGCTGTGGGGAGGTGCCTCGGCCAACAACAGGAACCGCCGACTCTGCCGGCTAAATATACTCCACGCCATAGCCGGCGCCAGCTGCCACCAACCAACCTCATTGAACAAACCTGTCAGGCGCGCACCTGAACCGTCGTACGCCCGCAGCAGTGGCTGGGACGCTAAACATTTTCGACCACACTTCTGTTTGGGATCATTGCACATTTCGACGAGCAGCCGTCGGGCGCTGTCAATACCACGCAGGTGCCCCACCGGGCGTTGTTGCTGGCACTGGGCCTGCTTGGCTTCTACCACGCGTTCCTTTGCCGAGCGCCGAGCCGGGCCAACTAGATCACACGGTACATCATTGTGGCTCGTATTGAATTTGGGACCGGATCAAATAGACCACTTGTTGTCCAGCTGGTTCAGAGCTGTGCAGTGATCTCCGCCAGTGGTTGGAAGAGAAAGGAGCTGCCAGCCACCGGGGATAATTGGTGAGTAGCTGAGTCGTTAGCAAGTGAACGGGTGGGGGGGCGCTGTTAGGGGCTAGGGGGCATTTGGGGTTAGAAAAAAGCGTTAGGTACGGCCTGCTCACAACTTTGTGTTATATGACTGTTAGAGGATACGGGAATTCGTTGTTCTGTTGTCTATTGCTGGAAATTACGGGCTTTATACATTGTCAGTGTTTGGAGCTAGTTTTGTGAAATTTGTACCATACCCCAAAAGACATATCATTTAGAACTCAACATTGTGCATAGGTGTATTGACTGGGATGGATGGACGCAGTGGCGGATGTAAGGGGGACAAAGGGCTGAGCCCCCTCCCCAAATGTCAGAGTGCCTATAGTTAGTGCGTAGCAGGAGCAGGGGCGTAGCCAAGAGGGGGCGGCAGGGACAGCCGCCCCTCCCTGAGGGCCCGAAGGTCCCCCCTCAGGACACGAGCCGCGCAAAGCGCGTCTCACCCGTACTATGCTCTGTGGCGAAATTTGGCATTTTATACCAGACAGGGCCCTCTTAAACCCTCTTCAGCGCTCTATTCTGTAACAAGGAGGGCCCTTTTTATCCATCAGGGCCATTTTGGTGCTATCGCAGGGGCCCTTTTGGGGTCGCCGCCCCTCCCTGAGCGAAATCCTGGTTACGCCCCTGAGCAGGAGGCTGTTCTAAGGCAGTGCAGGGGAGGCTCAAGCCCCTAGTCCCCCTCCCCAAATGTAGTGCTAGATCTCCCACTGGATGGATGTCTCCTATATTCCAAAGTTATTACTGCATGGTCAGCAATTGTGGTAGCTTCTATCGTTCTAGCTCTGTCTATCTTAATCTTAATGTCAGATGAGTTTCTAAACCGCATTTTTCGTGAGTCTTGTATGATGATATAAATTACCTGGGACATTTAAATATGCCACGTATTTAGACCTTTAGCTGTTTGCGGTTCTGTTGCAGGTTCTAAAATGTATACGTTCAAGCCTTCTGGAAAACTGAATTTATCACCTGAGGCTGCCTCAATACTTTCACTAGCACTTTCTTATTTCTGTTCCAATGTGTGCGACGAAAGCGCATACATTTCTAAACTCGTGGATCATTTAGCTATGGACGTGATGGTGTAACTCCGTCTAACTTATAGGGAAATTGGCACCTTGGTCGAATCCTGGAATTTAGTGTAATCAGGGGCACTTTTAGCCGAAAGTCATGGAGGCGTCCATGATTTCTCTGAAAAAATGTACAATAAGCTCAATATTTCGATTTTTAAAATGTTCCTCTGGGGAAATAATTAAATATCTGCCTGCGGATGATGTCATGATCTGGCAGCCACTACCATATTCAATACGCTTCAAGGGCTTCGATTGGCTCATACTCTCCGTGACGTCAGCATTTGTCGCCATACCAACAGCCATGACAACTGTGGCCTGCTGCTAAGGGTACATGTAGGGTACATTTCAGGTAGTTTTTAGCTTTTCTCTACGGAAATTTTGAGTTTCAAGACAAATGATATATAGAGTACCGGGTTTTCCGGCAAGCTTTACAACCTGGCTATCTCAGTTAAAATCACGTTATAAAGGTGCGACATTTCCTTTAACCCTCGCCTCACCGGGGGCCATCGATGGCCCCCTAAGGGTTTTCCGGGATAGCAGAAAAACGAAGAGGCGCAGCACCGCGGTTGAGGGCTCTACCTCTCACTGCATCATTTTGCCACCATGCCTGAAATTTTTTACCCCGGGTTACCCAAGGTCAGGTCACCAGATGAGGTCAACCAAGGTCACTTCACTTCAACCTTAGAGCTGTTTGAGAGCTACATTTCAAAGTCGATCAATTTGAAACTTCCTACACTTTATGGCCCCTCCAGGGTCTACAAGGTGTATATCCGGGATTTTTCGATTTCATGCCCTGAGGTCAGGTCACGAGGTGACCTCTCCCATTAAAAAAGCATGGGGAAAAGCTGTCTTATGATCTAAAAGTCACAAAAGCGATTGAAAATGCTCAGCTTGATCAGAAAAGCGTTCTTGGACACCCTTTCACGGAATCCTGGGCCATATTTGCCTTTTGACCTCTCCAAGGTCATCCAAGGTCACCAGGGGTCAAAAACAGTATTTTGACAATAACTTTTGACCTGTATAATCTAGAGCGCTGAAACAAACACCATCGTGTTTGTCTTGTCATTGGCTTACATTTGATATACGGCAAGATCACTTTCTGACCTTTCGTAACCTCAGGTCATCTTAGGTCACGAGGTGACCTCTGGAGGTCAAACCACTGGCGGGAGGTCCTTACGTTTCACATAACGGAAAAAGTACTGACAATTTTCTATCAAATGTACTTTACCAGACCTCAATAGCTCTAATGGCATAAGAGTTATGCCCAGTTTGCTTAAGCATTGCATATTTGAGTGAAAATAGCCGATCTTGACCTAATTTGACCTCTGGAGGTCAAACCATTGACCTGAGCACTAAAATACGTGAAGTAATTTCCTACTGAATTCACGCGAGCTTTCTATTGTACTTTGCAGATTTGCGCTAACGCCCATATATTCGGAGTTAGATGGGGGCCATCGATGGCCCCCCGGTGGGGCGAAGGTGGCGCTGGACCCCCGGTGGGGCGCGGGTTAACACGCGCAGCGAAGATGGATATGGCGTCAACGCGCAGGGAATGGAATGTCCCAAAGTGCCCCCTCCTGAGATTTCGGAAACCAAGAGAGTTAGAAACACGCCCGTTGAGGAGTTTGTGCTGGTCACAATAATCCACGTTATTACCAGTTTTTGTTATCCTTTGTTAATATCTTCAAGGTCAAGAAGGTCATAAGTGTGAAATCTGGGCCGTGCTGGGGATCTATTGGGAAATGCCGAGATTATGCGAAAAAACGGGAATACACTAAAGGCGGATTAAGATCACAAATGAAAGGTCTCACATATGTCCTCTAAAATTTAAGGTCAAAGTGATTCAATGTCATTTGCCTAAGAAGTCACAATGCGTATATTCCTAATCATGTACACTACATGTGCTCTATAGCAATCATTTGGCGGAGAATGAAGATTTGACCTTGATAAATGGCCTTAGACCTTTGGCCTGTGACCCGGACCGCAAAATTGAGTACCTTTAATTATGTCGTCATATGGTAACATACGTCGTCATACTGATTATCGTCCCCTGATCGAAAGCAATGTGGTCAATGGCCTTAAAAATGTTGCATGATCTTGACCTGTGACGTTTGGTTTTGATTTGGACCTTCATGTGAGGTGACCTGGACATACTATCCCGATTAAATGACCTTATTACGTCACCGCTCCGTCTACAGTGCAGGCGAACTGTTGCGACCGAGCACTTCTGGTAATTTCGAAATATAGGCTTGGTTTTGAAAACTTATAAGTAAAACAATAGTTAACCGATTTGAAACATTCTTGACCGATCGACGCACCCATGAATTCAAAGGTATCCAAGTGGCGTTTTCTGGTTGGGAGTGGCTCCCCGGCCAACTTGGAAAAACAGATGGGGGGGGCACTTTAGGACCCTTCTCCACTGCGCGTGTTAATGCAATGGAAAGTGTAGCTCAGTCTTGAAATTTCTAGCGTTAGAATTGAAACTGAACTGTTAAAAAAAGAAAAACAATGGCAGATGACGAGCTTTATCGTTGAACTGGTTTCTTTTGAAATGTGAGCCACCTACTATTTCTGTGTTATAATAGGAATAAGCCACTGTTATTTTGAGTTCATGTTAGGAATGTGAGTTAAGCATTTATATAGAAAATATAGAAGAATAAATATGCATTTTATCATTTTGCCTTTTTCATAACCATTTTTATTCCTCTAAACCTGTGTGGACTAAAATATATACGAATTAATACAAATACATAATATGGTACGCCATCACTTTTATATTCCACATTAATCGTTAGACTGAGATATCACGTTTCTCTTTCCAGATGCAGACGCGTACAACACAGCACTACCACTACCATCAGACCCGATTCGCCACAAAAAGTCTCGTTAAGCCGGGAGTGAGCGGAGGAGCTGGCCTGCCCCGCTGATGTCTGCCGCGTGTGCCCAGTGCGGCGGCGCCGCTGTGCAGAGGTGCGCCGGCTGCTCTGTGCCCTACTACTGTGGCCGCGCCTGCCAGAAGGCTGACTGGAAACGCCACCGCTCAGCCTGCCAGCCTCTGGAGATCAAGTCAGCGCCCGGTCTGGGCCGCTTCACCATCGCCAGCCGGCAGCTGACAGCTGGGCAGCTGCTGATCCGCGAGCAGCCGATCGCAGCTGGTCCGCAGCTGGAGTCGGAGCCGCAGTGTCTGGGGTGTGGGAGGCTGTTGGTTGGTACGGAGGCGTCGTCGGCCTGTGCGAGATGTCGCTGGCCTGTGTGTGACGAGAGGTGTGCCCAGAGTGCGGCTCACGCCGGGGAGTGTCCGATCCTGGCCAGGGACTCGGGAGATCGGCCCGTCGCATCGCCTCACCCCACTCCGAGGTACGACTGCATCCTGCCGCTGAGACTGCTGCTGGTGAAGGACCAGCCGAAGCTGTGGGAGAAGGTGGAGAAGCTGGAGTCACACGCAGAGCAACGCCGCGGCACTGCCATCTATAAAGACAACCAGGAGCATATAGTGTCGTACTTGCGCGATCGATGTGCTGTTGAGGTCTCTGCCGAGCTTCTGCACCGACTCTGTGGTGTGCTGGATGTTAACGCCTTCTCATTGCGGCCAAGGCCTGGCTTCGGCCGACGCCGCGGCCTCTTCCCTCGGACGTCGCTTCTCAATCACGCCTGCGTATCCAACACGCAGCTCAGTCTGGACGGTGACGTTATGATGGTGCGTGCAGCTGTTGCCATCACGCCCGGGAGCGACGTCACTGCAACGTACATCAGCGCCTACGACCCCACCGCCCGCCGCCAGGACTTCCTCTTCCACGGAAAATACTTTCGCTGTGTTTGCGCGCGGTGTAAGGACCCCTCTGAGCTGGGGACACACTATGGCAGCCATCGGTGCGTGAAATGTAAAACGCTCGTGATATCGTCGGATCCGCTCGATCCGTCAGCTGACTGGCGCTGTACTGGCTGTGATTTCACGCAATCAGCTGTCGAAGTGCGCAAAATAAACGAGCTCCTCCAGGCCGAGCGTCAAGTTTCAAGCGAGAACGATATCCCAAAGCTCGAGGCGTTTTTGCGGAGGCATGGAGATTCTCTGCATGACACAAATTACCATGTCCTCAGCGTTAAACAGGCGTTGGCTCAAACATATGGCAACGTTCCTGGCTTTCAACTGGACCAGATTTCTGAAGGTCGGCTGGTGGCCAAGGAGCTCTTCTGCAGACAGCTGATAGCAAACACTCTGCTGTTTGAGCCTGGCTTGTGTCGGCTTCGAGGCTTGCTTCTTATTCAGCTTCACCATGCAGTGGTGACACGAGCCCAGAGGCGTCACGCGGCCGGAGAGGCGTCCCCCGGTGAGCTGCTCTCCAAGCTGGAGGAAGGAGGGAGGCTGGTAGAGGAGGCGATTAGTCTGTTGGGTTTCGAGCCAGCCTCCACACCAGAAGGCGGCCCCATGCTGCAACTTGCCAAGGAGACTCTTCAAGGATGCTATGAGCTGACTGAGCTCGTCAGGAATTCACTGCGGAGGTAGCAACACGTGATAGATTCTAGTTGTAGGCTAGTGGTGGAAAGTCTGATGTTACGAATGAGCCGGGTAAGCTGCAAAGTTGTTAAGAGTCTAGTCGTGGACGGGTCAGCATACTAATAGCTGTACTGCACTCCTCTGCATCCGACTAAACCAAGTAGAGCTATTCAGATTTCTTCCTTCCTGCTAAGGCCGAACTGTAGATCAAAGGTGTCGAGGGAAACCATATTGCAGTCTCGAATAAAGCCTTTGGAACCTAGATCTTTCTTAGTTGCTACCAGCTTTATGACTTCCTCGACTAATGAACATAACCCAATATACAATTTTCAAGGTTCCCATGATCCCACCGAAAGATGGCACATTGAGAAAACAGGTCGTGCGATAGTGTAGGCCTAATGGTCAAAGAACAAAGTGGAAACAATTAAATATGACATTTATCTTATGTGGTCGAAAGGAAGTTTATCAGGAAAAGGAATTTACAAGCAAGTTTATGTTTTCGGTTTCGTTACAAACGACGCTTTCACGTAAGCACTGTATTCGGGTGACCCTGAATTAGATTATAAAGCCTGTGCCTGTTATCGGAGGTCTTTTCTACCTCGCCTGTATACCAATAGCTTGAAACACTGTGCCCTCGTCTGTATTTAACTGCACGAGTTCAGAGACTAGGCCACGTGCTGAGAAACTGTCCATTCAAGATGATGCCTTCTGTGTGATGAGAACTCGGGTTAATAGATGTGACGGCGCTCACATGGCGGCCTGATATGATATGCTTCCGCTTGGGTGTGTACTTGAACATTTCCAGTGCAGAAACACTGTGAGTTTGAGCTCCTTCCCCTCAAAACAGCCCTATTCCTAGCTATCAGCAGTATCGGCTGCTGGGCGGAAATCATCCATAATAGCTAACTGTAACTGTATGAAAAATACATATATCTGCACCTGTGTGTCTATTTCCTCGATTTCTAACACGACTCGCTGATATCCAGGGTGCTAGAAAAAGTCACCCACGCCTGCCACAAACCCTCTTTGAACCAATTAATTTTAATGAATGCTTAGTCATTTACTGGCCCTGTTGTCCCAAGTCCTTCAGCCAAGGCTTGAAGCCACACTGTCAAGCCCAGCAGAAAATTAATTTCTTGAGGAGGTTTGCTCACGGATTCAGGGTGATCCCCAGCTCATTGATACCTACCTGGACGAAGATTAGTGTGCTTGGTTTATATTCATAACAATACAATTGTTTCGCATGCCATGTCTTTATATTTGATTGATAGCCTTTTGATTGATAAGTCTCAAAAAATAAAATTTCCTTTACCATGGGCAATAGAAATTCCCCACAGGCAGGCAAAGGTATATAGGGCTTTAAGCAGCGACCTAGTTTGATACATTCCATGAAGGACAAACATGGTTGGCCGGCTCAGATCCCGAAGACATACAAAATCGAGCTGTAAATATGATGCAAATTCATTTTGAAGTGGTATTGAACGACTTTAAAGGGCACGATTCTAGAACATGTCCGAGTTTATTTTTATTTTTGTCTGCAAATGATCAACAGATGAATTGTCCAACTATAGACGAGGTCTACGAGAAGAAAATTAGGTAGAGATAATACTTCGATAATATCATTGACTGAAAAAGCGAGACAAAAGGGGATAAAAGCCTTAAATGTTTTCTTAGAACAAGTGTTAGATGCTAAGATGCTAAATGCTAATTTCGTAAGATATCTACAGTTCACATATATTATGATGCTAGGAACAAAATCGGTGTAAAGAGACACCACAAATAGAAATAGAGGAAAAAATGGTGGGTCTTGAAACAAACATAAAAATGTATGTAGCTACCAAACATAAAAATCAAAGATATAAGGCCCGTAACCATAAATAGCAGCGTCTAACATCCAGCACAGAGTGAAGCACATGCATTTTATACTCAGATAGCCTAAGCTGCCAAATGCGACATGTATCTAGGAAATCTTTGCACAGTTTTGGGAGCACAGTGAACATGTTGCCTTTAAGGTGGCTACCCTTGCGTATGGTGTAAAAATAAAAACCTACCTCGCAGCACCAGGAGAGAAGTAGCCACCAGAACCCTGTCATGAATAAGTGATAAATCAGTGATGAAAACATTTCTGATGGGGGTAAGATCAACCATTTTTGTCCGGCATCAGCAGAGACGGCTGCAAAATGCAAAAATAGAGTACTGTAATCAAAGGCCTTGTTTCGTAAATGACAGCATCCACAAAGCCATTCCAAGAATTCTGTTGACGTGAAGCAATTGCTGGGAGTTTGACAACACCAGCTTTGGAACATTCACTCCGTGACCAGCTTACAATCACGTTCTTTTACCAGTGAGTCATTGCACAATCTCTGGAGACCGAGAGCACAGGGGCGTCACGAGCCAGTACAGAGCAGATGGTGCTCAATGTTTCGATGGTGTCTGTGCTGGAGGTTTTTTTGCGCCGTCAGGATGGGGTGGACAAGGATAGCTGCTGCAGGTTCTGAGCCTGTATTGCAGTCCATTGACCGCCAGAGTGGAATCTTCCGTCTTCGATATTGTGCAAGCAAAGTAAACTGGGCGCATTATGTAAGAAGGTAAACACATACGCTTATTACGTATGACAGTGCACTGATCAGAAAGCCTGCTTGGGGCTATTCATTTTGTTGTCTGAAATGTAAGGGCCTAGGTCGTTCATTTCAGGCTGCTATATAAATTGGTGTGATATTTTCTGTTGCGTTCCTTGTAGATGAAAAATGTAAGGAAACCGAAAGTTCCCCGACACGCGCTTTTACCGTGTGGAAAAAGTCCATCATTTTTGTTGTTTTTGTTGTAATACTTTTACATTAAAAGGTATGTGAAGCAGAGTTTGCTCAACGATCGTACGACGCCGACTTTGAGTTTGATGTCTGGTTGAAGTCCTCCACAGAACAGCCGTGAACCTTGTTGCCACTGCTGCTTTCACGTGCCGATATTTCCAAAACAATCTGACCCACTTGTCCCGGCACCGGGACGCACCAACCAAACAACGCCATGTCACATCTCTGGGGTCTCTTTTACACTACGAAATAGATAGAAAACTCCCTTTTTATCCCAGAATAAGTGAAGTACGGTTCTGGAGTGAACGCATTCTCGCTTTGCATTTCGGCCCGAATAAAGAGTAGGTGGTGTCCTCTCTGCGCTGCCGGAACGCTGGCAGTAGTTTCCGGTCACCGCAAAACGACTGGCCCTTTCAGATTTCAAAGGGGGTTAAAGCCCCACCATCAGAAATATCTGGCACTAAGGTTTGCGTTTTAAAGGATAAATTAAGATGATGATTATCCGAGCTGTTGCTGGTAAAGATCAGTACTTAAACTCTTTAGGCGTAGCATTTATGTTTGAAGTTCACCGACCTTAGTTATCCCCACCTAGTGACCCCGTTCCCCGGGGGGTGCCCCCAGAAACTTATTCCCATTGTTTCCAGGATAGTTATCCCCACCTACTGACCCCGTTCCCCGGGGGTGCCCCCAGAAACTTATTCCCATTGTTTCCAGGATAGAAGTGTGCCTCCTATCCCTGGTACTGAGGGGGCTCCATTTTGTAGGTCATTTAAGGTTTTCTATATAAGTAAGGGAACTCTAATGCTGGCCGTTCAGGGGCCTCCTTTATAAGTAAATGCGCCTCCACTTAGGTCATTTAGTAGGCCTCCCTTATAAGTAAAGGAGATTCCTGGATAGGTCATTTAAGGGCCTTAATCTATAAATAAAGAGGCCGCTTGTATGGGTCGCTTAGAGGGTTTTATTTTTAAGCTAAGTGGTCATCGAGATAGGTCGTTTATGGGGCCTTCTTTATGGCCGATGGGGCCCCTTGTACAGACCAATTAGAAGGCCTCCTTTATAAGCAAGGTTTTTATAAGCTATCCTTTATAAGCACTTCTTATGTAAGCATTATATTCTTATATACTTTATTACTTATATAAGCAATCCTTTATAAGCTAGGTTCTTTGACAATCACGGGCGGTGGCGGATCCAGGGCAACATTTCGGGGGGAGGGGGGGCTAGAGGACTCAAACCTCCGCCGCCGTTTTCTCGGAATAGGCTCCGGCTATGCATAAACAATAGACACTCTTACATTTCGAGTGGCTCGAGTCCTCTAGCCCCCCTTCTATCCGCCACTGCTCAGGGGGCTACTCCAGGCTCTAGTGTCAAAGGAGGCCTCCTGAGTCAGGTGGAGGACTTGCAAAGAAAAAAACGCATAGGGCCATGGCCCCCATGATGGCGAAGCCAATCCTGTTACCACAAATGGTGTCATGACCCACCACTTGGGACAGCTGCACTGGTGACAGGCCAGTCCATTGGCGTGCAGTAAAGGAATAAGTCACATGCTGTTCCGGAATACACCTATTCTGCATTGATTGTACACAGGATTCTGCATTGCGGTACAGTCTAAGTATAAGTGAAATGTGCCGCCCGGACACACCCACCCACAGGGTGCCACTTTACGCTACAGCCATAAATGAAGTATGTTCCGGAAAACACCCCAGGGTCGTCGCCTTCATGGAGGCCATGGGGGTCATGGGTATAAGTCCATGGAAGCCTTACCCCGTGACATTTTGGGAGTCCCCTCCACTGGATTCAGAAGTCCCCTTCGATGCTGCCAGTGTTCATTCGACTCAGGGATCGGATGAACTATAAATGCGTTTCCAACAAGCACATTAGATTGCCCATTTGACGTTGTAAGCCAGGGGAGGAAGAAAATTTCAAAACTGTCGCAAACCAGAATTCATATGACCAAAACTGTCGCACCAAGAATAAGTTGCATTCTGGTACAGCACAACATACAAAGCTTGGAAAGTCGGTCCTAGATCTGCCTGAAACTCCAGTTAAGCCAAGTTCCGTAGCATGTCACAGTCGCAAGACTGATATTCGGTTGTATTTTTTACATATATGGTTCACTGACATTTGGACATATGGTTTAAACACATTTTTAAGAAGCAGCTTTGTGAATTTCTAATAAGTATTTAAAGCAAATTCAACCACTGGTTTTATGATTCAAGTAAAGTTTCTCACAATTTTACAGAGTACAGCTAAACCAGGACAGGGGCAGCCCATTTTGTTTCCTGGTGGCTTGGGACTTTTTTCAAAGGGAAGATGACACCTTGGAACAGTTCCAAATTGTGATGCTTCTAGGGACAATCCATGCTGAAAATAATGGATTTGGCCTTATTTCTGAAAAACAAAACGATGAGACTGATATTTTAATAAAAGTAGTTGTTTGGGGTTTAACTATGCATCAACTGGCAGGTTTATATGGCGTTGCTAGGACTAATATTTTGTTATATTTTGTTTGAGTTAATTTTCCTCTGTTAGTAATGACAAGTATCCAAATTATCGGGATGTCAAATTGGCCCATGAGCTGACAATGCCAATTGCCTATTTGATTTGTGCCAATAACGAATATGAATACAAAAAAGCTAAAAGAGGTCAACATAAGAACCAAAGCAACATACATAATTTCTTCTCTTTTCTTGAAATATTAAAACATATTTTGAGCTTAAACACAGTCAATAAAGCAAGTTATACATACCCATGTATGTACAATCAACAGCACCAATAGTAGGTATGTTTAGCATGTGGGTTTTAAAGATGTCAAAAAAAGAAAAAAATGTTCCCTCAGCGCGTGCAGCAGGGTTGAGCATAACAACACTTGCCTACGATTGTGTCATGAAGTGTAAACATGACCAGGGAGAACAGGATTGATAGGGGGTAATTTTTTTATTTTTTTCTGCAAACAGTAAAACCTTGGACCAAAGAAATGGTGGTCAAGTGGTTTCTTGAAATGTCGTATCACATTGCTTTCTCAGTTTAGATCATATTAAGAAGGTGTCATGTTCTCTTTAAAATGGCTTGAGAGCTCCCACATTTAAGAACTGACATGGGCCAAATTGCCCATTATTGGGTAAAGTGGTTATTGGGAATGCTTGTCACAATTTCCCGCACGGCTACTCTCCAAGACCAGGAGTGTCAACTGCTGCGCAAACAAGTGCAGATCCAGCAGGCTGGTTAGGTGGAAGCCAGGCCCATGCACATGAGAAAAAGTCAAGTAGAAAGTGCTGACTGACGGAGTCAATGGACAGAGTTTATCTGGTGCAGCCAATAAATTTTGCACCATCAATTAGAGATACCTTGCAAATAGACAAAATCAATCAAAATAGTTTTGATGTTGGACAGTTCCCAATTGATCAATTATGAAATACTAGTTGGCTAGGGAACAGGCCACAAGAGGGTTTGGACCCTTTTATTGCTTTGGGGTTCATGGCCGAATCGGCATGGCAGATTCTGTACAACATGGCAGGTTTTGACAAGAGCTCATTGGGGCAGCCTTGGGGAAGACCAACCAATTTGGGGCGGCTTTTATCTTTTTGGGGCAGGTAAAGGAATTTTTGATTGCTCTCACGCCATTTCTCTTCCTTCCTTTAACAGTGTGCTGTCGCAGATTGCTGCTGAAATATACCTACATGTAGGAAGGCAAACATGCCACATTCTATTTTGAGCACTTTTAGCAAGTTCCGTCCAAAACTGGGACCCGAAGCGGTAACTTCCAAGTCTTCTGCTATTATTGTCATTACGCCAAAACAATTTTCACATACCGACCTACTCGATGAATCAAATTATGGGCATTTACAAACGACAGAAGGCAAAGAAAATTTGACTTACAGCTGCACAAACTGCGCCAACTTGGGGTATGTCCCAGACCCTCTTACGAAAATCTGAGAGCTTTTGGTGCTAGGTGTTTTGTCAAAAATTACCCAAGACAAATGACGCCAGGGATGATAATACGTGAGTCATAATTGTAATAACCAAGAAGAAAGCAATAATAGCGCATTCGTTACATGCCTTTACGCCGTTTATCTTGGGGATTTTTCAAGGCCAGTAGGCAATTCCTGAAAAAGTCTGGCACCAAAAGCTCTTGGATCATCACAAGAGTGTCTAGAACATGCCCATTGTTTTCGACAGTGAACATTGACTTCATTGTTCAGGATTTGCCGTCGGTCCTGGTCGGGCCCTGTATATCTGGCAAGGCTGACTGTCGCCGATTGCAGTCACTGTCAACTGCATCCACTGATTGTCACTGTCGAGGGTCATTGCTGGCCGCAGCGCTGTCGTGTGTGTTGGCCGTAGAAAAACAGCGAAGGTACGTGACTAAATTAGACAATTGTGATTTACTTATTTCATTTGCCATAAAGCCTTATTTATTGAATCGTCTATCGTGACGTAGCCGGATACAGAATTTCCGATCGCGTGGAAAAGGGGGTGTGTAAGCTGGGGCGCCATTGGGACCATGAGGAATAACGATGCCTTTTTGTACGGAAAAAACCTATTGTGAGGGCGCGGTACCTGCATATTGAAGGGGTGGGAGTGGGAGGGGAATTTTAGGTAGCACCATCGACATTTCAGCGGTCCCGTAACCATTTCAGATCATTTCATATGAAGGCGAGGGTTTATAAGAGTGTGGAGGGTGGGGGTGTCAAGTGCCCCCTTGCCTCCTGGATCTGCCTATGTATCGAGGTATTTAGCAGCGTAAAGGCCCGGCTCCCTGAGAGCTTTTTTGTATTTTCGGCAGCTGCTAGAGGTCCAATTTGGTAGACGTTATCTGTCGCACTGACTATTTTAACTAGCCAAGTTCTGTCGCAATCCCTGGTTGGTGAGTTGGCGGATTTTCCGCCCCTGGCTTGTAACCCGCCAGGTCGACATGGGGAAGACTACGGGTCGGCAAAAAGTCGCTGAACGCGTCAAGGGGGCTCATTCGGCGATGTCAATAACGCGAGGAGGTTCCACTAATGACAGAGATACCCTCATCGTCATTGATTCGTAATCTACCTATATTTCAGATTTCTGATATGGATGGGTGGCCCCGTGACTGACCGAGATGGTCACCTAAATGGTGGATAATTATCTTAGGCCAGTCAAAAGAGGTGATATTTTCAATATCCAAAGGCCAGACTCCTAAGCATGGCAATGAGGCCGCGGCAAGCTAAATCAGTAGCACGTGGAGCAGCCTGCGTTCGTTTTTCCTAACACGTCCGCCTTGCCACCTTCTACCCTCCGTCTTTGAAAGACTGTAATTAAAAATATCAATCGATTTTCAAAATTATTTCGGCCATCAGTGTGGCCGTGACTTATCTCAAGTACAGCCGAGTAGCGTTTTCGGCTCCCAATGGTTCTCCGGCCACTTTGAAGAGATAGGTGGGAGCGCGAGGCCCCCTCTCCAGCGCGTGTTAAGAGATAGCTTAAGCAGATGAACTCAAGTTCAAGTTGTAATTATTAGATCACATTTCTTTGTCATTTTTTATGCCCGAAACTGTTGGAGAAGTTCAAACAATACATACACACAGAAAAAGGTCCTGTCATCAGATCAGAGTGCAGCCGCTCCTCTCGTGTTTGCTGTTGGTGCGCAGTTGTTTGAAGGACACACAGAGGAAGATCACGAGTTAACGCTGACGCACAACACGATTCAAACAATGGCTGCATTATTCACATGAAAATATTTCTCTGGATAGAAGCTCAGTTGGACCAAGCTAGTGATTCGACCGTGGGCCAGCTGGGTCGTTGCGGGACCCCACGTTAGGTCAGGGGTCAAAGAGAGCATGTGACCCCCGATCGAGCTCTTGTCTCTCCATGAACATTTAGTTTCCGCCCTTCCCCTCTTGTTGTAATTATCGGCTCGCCCACGATACGATTTGGCTACCAGTGATATTTCGCACCGTTAACTCTCCCTCGGGGAAGGGAGTGCCTGAACATCCCCACTCGGTCGCCAATGTAACTAGATTGTTTGTATGGATGGCCTTAGGGTTAGGTACATACCTGTGCTACATGAATTCTCTATCGGAAATGCATGGGGAAGACGGAAAGGGTCGAAAAAATGTCACCACCCAAACACGGCTTGTTCCAACCTGTAACCAATGAGTGATTATTTGGACTGCTTAAGCAGCTTTTCTAGATTGGGCAAATAAATTTTCAGAAACGGGTGATTGGCTTTCATTTTTATATCATTAAGTTTGGACTGTCACTGCAATTCAATTCAAATGTATCCTGGCAATATCATAAGTCAAATGGTGGTCTTAATCTGACCTTAGGTTGGTGATATTTTGTAGTTTAAACTAATACGGCCATGTTATGCATAATGCAATTCATCGTAACGAAAGGAATGAAATAATGCCCAAAATTTACTAACTTAACCCACTCAGACCCTTAAGCTAAAAAAAACGCTCTCTAGCCTGTCACCTTCTTTGACCTATCATGACCACAATACTGACTGGAGCCAGAGAATGACCAATATAGTTTCGCCATAATTTTTTATGAGCTATCTGACACCGTTCTCTTTTTTCGGCCATGCCGTATAGCATCCGAAGCCGAGGGATTTCTCTCACCGAGACCAAGGTGAATCGGAGGCCCACCGGAGGCAGGGGTTGAGACATGATGACCTGATTCAAACACCGCTCCTGGCCAAAATCGCACCAACTGGACTAAAAACACCTCGAAACGGACTTCTTGGTCCCGCCCCTGCTCGGCCCTTTGGGGCGTTCAGATAAGCCACATTTCGTTTCCAGCAGAGGGCCTCAACGCCATCTAAAAATAGGGCTTCTGAATAGACCCCTAGTGAGCCCCAAGCAATGGCTTGATGGATTCCAGTAAGTCATTCGAGTGGTCCGAGCGTGGGTATTGGGTCCCTGAACTAAGTATCACGAGAGCTTAACTGGACGGTATTTCGAGAATACTGAACCTTGGGCTCCTTGTGATGGCCGGCTGGACACTGAAAATTACTGAAGGCCTTCAAAACGTCGATCAGCAGGCCTACTGTAACCTTCCCTAAATGTGTTTTACGGATCGATTCAACGCACTTTGTGCCTTGCTTGCTCTTGAATGTAAGCCTCAGGAGGCGCAAATGGATTTTGAAATATTATTTCAGGGACATTTGTGCGGTAGATTCGCGTTTGCCTGCGGAGCTTAGTCGCACGTGTTTTCTGTTTGGTATTTGTTTCTTCTTTAAAGTACAGCTAGACATATACAATGAACCAGTTTTTAGTCACAGAAGGAGTTGAGGGGTATGTATGAACCTGATCTGTCAACCCAAATTTATTCCAACCAAGGCATGAAAGATTCAGAAATCGTATCTGTGCTCAAGTTAAGCCGCGCCCCGGTAGGCCTTCGAGCCACCTTTGCCCTGATGGTGGGTGTTTGAACACCCCCCTCGGACTCGGCCCCTATGCGGGATAACGAAAAAATGCGAACGCTGGTGGATAGATAATAAAGATATGTGAAGAAACTATGTTAGAAATGTTTTGGCTCAGGTCAATATTGAGGTCATGACAGGCCAAAGAAAGTGAGATCTTGAGTAAAGTTTTTGGGCTCTAGCGCCTGACAGAGTTGAGTTAGAATCATTTTTAGGCACCATTCGCTTCCTCTCGTCACGTCAACTTGAATGATGTATAATATGACCATACAAGGTAAAAGAAAACGTCACGCAGTGAAAATATGACTTTCCGGGAAATTTTGGTATATGAGGCGAAAAGCAAAAAAACGTCACAGGGTGAGAAATATGGACTCGAGATACTTTTTTCCTATCCAAGCCCCAATATTTACCTTGAATTTAACTGGTTTTGTTTGAAGTTGATAGTTGAAGCACCAAAATCTTGCTTATAAGCGAAAAAGCAATCGGGGAACAAAGGAGGTCGATTGCTTTGGGGGGCTGGCAAAAACATAGTTTTGCCCCGAGCCTTTCCGTTTGGAGGGGCGGCAAATGCTTTTCCCCCTTGGATCCGCCACTGCCCTTAGGTCAGGTCAAGATCAATGTTTAACCTAGCATAGTGAATATGCATACCGATCGACTTGCAATAGCAATCCGAACGCAATGATATTAACATAAAAGCTGAAAGATCATTCCTGCAAAGTTATGGACCTAGGTCTGAAAACAGCTAATCTTTTTACCACATGACCGCCCAGAGGTCACAGGTAAAAAATTGCAACATAAAGCTGGAAAGGGGCCAGTATAATACGATTTGGAGAATATGAAGGTATTCTCAGCTTTATCCACACAAATGCAGCCCAATTTCTGTTTTCCCATGTAATTCCAATGGAGCAGTCATGGTACGTAATTGACATTAGGTCATCGATGTGAAAAAAATCCCGGAATATATGCTGTAGCACTTGGTAGGCCCATTATGTGGTATACGTTTCAATCCGATAGATTCACCCATTCCTTACTTATGCCACCTTAAACATTTTTTTGAGGCGAGGTCACATGACCTGCACTGGTGACCTGACCTGTGATGACTTAACCTTAAAATTCTGGGGAAATTTGCGAAATTGATCAAGATTAAGGTGTGCCAAGTACGGCGGTGCTTCGCGCCGCCGTTTTTTCGTGCCGCCGGAAAAACCCGAGGGGGTGTTCAAACACTCCCACCATGGCTAGGGTTAAGTACAGCATGACACGGATGGGACACCTCTTAACAAATAAGATCGACCCATTCGAAGAAAGTACGGACCGTATTTCTAGACCGTGAGCTATTGAGATGCCCTTGGAACACTGATCAGCCCGTTTCCTGCGGTGGGCTTAGAATGATACACATACAAAAGACTGTCCACCAAGGCTAAGCAAATTTGCCCATGCAAACTGTTACGCCGGAGTCCAATACCCTCCTTCTTGGAAGTGTCCAGCGCTGCTGGCTCCACTAATTAGTATTCAGCGGCGCACTACTGATGTGTTGACTCACACCGAAGTCAATACCGCTCAGTGCCGTGATGGTGGAGGTGAAAAGGAGGCGAGAGGTGGAGGTTGTCGCGGAGGATCATGCCTTTTGTAAATAATTACACGTGTTTTTTCTCTTCCCGGGAACTAGGACCCTGCCATTCAGGCGTGATCACTAGAGGTCAGCATGGGACAACCTTTTAGCATCTTTCCGATCCCTTCCCACCTAGGCTTGTCCCACACCATATTGTCTCAGAAGCGTCATGTTAACATTATATGTTAATTCGTCCCATCGCGTCCCACTTAGGCCAGTCCCACACCATCCTGTACCTGCTATTTTGTCCCATCGCGTCCCACCCCACTTTTCCTATGAAATTTCCGGGACAAGCTGTCCCATCCTACATGAAACATCACACGGCAATCCTAAATGAAATCTGGCTAATTTTAATTCACTCCGCTGTACTTCATTCAGTGTCCCAATACAGGATGCTGGGTGGAAAGCCAAACGCATGCGCTTGGAATTCCCACTCCCTTGCGAAGTATTTATACCCGATTTTCCACTCATTTATAAATATAAGATTCTAGCCCCTTTTTTGCTCTCGGTGATTCGGCCATTGATAATATACTTTTAGAAAAATTCATGAAGGACAGGGCTAGCTGTTTAAAACTGATTACACATGGAATGGCTAAGTTAAATAAACGAAGCCCCTGTTGATATGATCATGGCATGTACTATAAATCAACCTTTTTGCATGTCAAAACGAAAAAATTATCTCCTGCTTAAGAGAAAAGTTCTTAAAATAAGCCTTCCAGCACCCAAAAATAAGAATTTTCCGCTTTTAAGGGTGACATTTTTAACGGACTTTTCCACTGCATGCCCTAGCAGAAAGCCTAGTTTGGGGCATTGAGTCCACCCTGTTCCATGATTGTTATCCCGCTTCCGTCCCATGTAACCCTCTAGTGTCCGCATTTCACAATCAGCAAGTGGCGGATCCAGGACTTCATTTGGAAGGAGCTGGGGAGCTAAAGCCTCCCATCATGGCCTCGGAAGAGCCTCCGGTCATGCATTTACTATAGGCTTTCCCACGTTTCGGGGCGAAGGGCTTGAGGCTTCTAGCCCCACGTCCCCCTCCTCCCTGTATCTGCCACTGCAATCAACGTATCACTGTCGATTATTTTCCGGCTCAGCTCCAGCGGATACCAGTCTACAACAAAAGCACGAGAATGAGGCTATTCTGAATAAACAGAGGCCAAACTGCGGCGACCAATGACAGCAGTTGTACAGCCAAGGTGACCTCGGGTGAAGTGGGAAGCAACCGATAACTCTGGTGACTAACAAATCTCTCAACACAATTTTTCGACGCTTTTTCCAGCGCCAAAAAGAAATCCGGAACTCAAGTTCAACGACTAGGCACTACTACGAGTTTGGTCCGGTGCAAATGTTCCACTAAGATCTCACCGTGACTGGTCCGGGCTGGCCTGGTATAAGAGTCTGAGGGTGCGTGAAGCGATTCCACTTCACGGCCATGGCTCCCTCGCGTGTGGTCGCCATCTGCGCTCTTTGTTTGTCGCTGTGCACCACCATCCTCGCACAAGGTGAGCCAGCTTACATGTAAACACGCTGAAAGTCTTTTAAGATAAACGCTTAGAATCGTCATCAATTCATGACGCCTCAGCCATAAAAATCATTAGAAAATTTGCAGTTGACAGCAATGTATTTCATTCAGTAGCAATAACGGCTTCAAGCCTTGCCCATGAGAGAGAGAGAGAGAGAGAGAGAGAGAGAGAGAGAGAGAGAGAGAGAGAGAGAGAGAGAGAGAGAGAGAGAGAGAGAGAGAGAGAGAGAGAGAGAGAGAGAGAGAGAGAGAGAGAGAGAGAGAGAGAGAGAGAGAGAGAGAGAGAGAGAGAGAGAGAGAGAGAGAGAGAGAGAGAGAGAGAGAGAGAGAGAGAGAGAGAGAGAGAGAGAGAGAGAGAGAGAGAGAGAGAGAGAGAGAGAGAGAGAGAGAGAGAGAGAGAGAGAGAGAGAGAGAGAGAGAGAGAGAGAGAGAGAGAGAGAGAGAGAGAGAGAGAGAGAGAGAGAGAGAGAGAGAGAGAGAGAGAGAGAGAGAGAGAGAGAGAGAGAGAGAGAGAGAGAGAGAGAGAGAGAGAGAGAGAGAGAGAGAGAGAGAGAGAGAGAGAGAGAGAGAGAGAGAGAGAGAGAGAGAGAGAGAGAGAGAGAGAGAGAGAGAGAGAGAGAGAGAGAGAGAGAGAGAGAGAGAGAGAGAGAGAGAGAGAGAGAGAGAGAGAGAGAGAGAGAGAGAGAGAGAGAGAG
>JAOTON010000283.1:0-147500 GCA_034440635.1 Lepas anatifera | reverse complement strand
GTCAATAACTCTATTACTTCCCTGATCGATAGCTGTGCCATTCGGCTCATGTTTTGCCCATTGAAACTAAGTCACTGGCACGACGACTTATTTATGCATGAGGCAGGTAAAATATGGCAATGGATCTTGGTTCGATCCCAGAGGGTTTGAAATAATGTGAAAACGGACTATTTGGTACATATGGACACGGCATTGTTTTTCAAATATTCAAATACACCCCCCCCAGTAAAACTGCTTTAATGGTGTTTAAGATTCGTCTGTTCACAGTTTTCTAAATAAGCACAATGCACGATTGAAGGCTACGAACAACATGTATGTTGGCTGCATCTTGCTTGCTTAGGAGCATCACTAAAACAGGCCAGCTCCAGCTTCTAAATGTTTGTATCGTTACCCGAACAGTGCTGAGCCTGAATGGTGACCAATCCTAGGCTGATCTGTACATCAACACATCCTACGCTGGGGGTAGGGGTGTATGAACATCACGTCTCTGCTTTGGTTGGCTGGAAAAGAGCAATGCGTAGGACCACCGTACTTGGAATTAGGTGGCCACCGGGCTAGGCCAAGTGACACCCAGCCCCCTCCAACAGCAAGCGCGAACCGCTGGATGTGACGTCACACCTCGTAGCATATAACATGGGAAAATTTAATGATTAAATATCCAATTTCTTGCAAAAAGAGGCCCACAATCGAAAACAAAATGCTTATTCATTTCATTTGGGATAAATTTGATTACCGTGTATTCTCACAAATTCGTAAGCGGGAAGTGCCAGTGCCATTAGCAGCAGTTTAACACACGGCTCAATGGTGAAGGAATTCCTCCACGCCCGTGTGACGTCACTCGGGCGTGGAGGAATCCCTCTTGAACGTACCTTTAAGTAAAGGTATCTTGAGTGACACCGTCTCCAAAAACAGCTTCAGACTGAGCCACCCCTAAAAGTTTAAATACAAGTCAGAAACCCGCACCCTGTCATGAGAAGGTCATCAGCTAGAGCCCTGCTGTCTGGGGATATAATGGGCATAACCGTGATATAGGAGAACACAGAAATACGTTTAACAAATGTTTACGCCAAATTTTGCAAACAGAATTTTCGCTGGCTTGCAGCTTTATTTAATTGACAGTAGGGGAATGTGCCTTAATTACGCACTGCCCAATTACGCACGATCGTAATAAAAATGTCCACGAGATTACATCACAGCCAAGCTGAACTCCTCTGACTATGTTTACCTTACTTGGTGAACTTTGCTTCTTCGTTGTGGGCGCGCGTAGATTTGAGGTGCGCAGGAATAATTTCAATGCAAATTTTTGGGAAGAACTTTTTTCGATTGCCGTAAAAAATTTGTTCTAGTTAATTGCAATGCCACACTTCTTACTTTTTCTAAGCATCTATGTGGGTTTCAGATGTAGAATATTAGCAGCATAATGGAAAATAGAAACAATATCTTCATATTTTAGCATTGTGTTGATGAAAATGAAATTGAGCACAAAATGCTTCAAACATCAGACTGTGTCTGTTTAGGTCATCGTGCCTATTTACGCTCTAGGAGGTGTTCAAAATTGCGGGTATGCTACATCAAATATATTTTCTGGAAGGAAATATAATTATTCAGAAATAATTTTTATCTAATGGAAAAAATATAATATTTAGTGTCCTTTCCGAATTGTTAACCATTGGCGTAGCCGGGAATACTTCAAGGGAAGTTAAACATATGACGGTGACCAGATTAGCTAGATTAGCCTTTAGGTATCCAAACTTCTACGCATGAGAAATGTCCACAAAGTGGAGGAAAGACCCAATCGACCCCCACATTTCACTCCGTTTCAAACACTTTACACTGCCGTTATTTTTTATATTTATTTCTTAGATCCTCTGGCCGTAAGACTGAAACAGCAAGGCTGAAAATAGCCTTTAAAAAGAACAAAATGGGCAGAGGAGTGTGAGCAAAAAGGAGAACATCAAGACACGGAGTCTCAAGCACACATCCAAGATCTACCATATCCCTGTTCGTACTTTGCAAAAACACATGTGATGTGTTTCCTGTGACACGCCAGGCAATCTTAACTTCAAAGAAGAAGGACAGTTGCACAGCAAGGTTGACAATGTCCTTCAAAATTGGGCGAAGAATGACCATTGGTGACAAAACAGATAAGACCAGTATAATGCCAAAACGCGCTCAATGTTTTTTACATGTGAAAAGTACCTCATCTGATGTTCAAAACAAAGCAAATATTACATGTAAGTAATTGGGCATGTATATGCGACAACTTGCGCGCAATTCGACACACAATTGGATCATAATTACGCACGAATGCAGACAGGTGCGGTTCTCTCGTAATGACGAAGACAGCTAAAGCCTTCTTATCTTAGCAGAGGTTGAACAGTACAATACAGCGTAATATATGCATAGAATAAATACAGCCTGCATCGGATCATACGGCCCAGTAATATGTGTTTTCAGGAAGTTGTTGACATTTCAACAGACTAGTTTGTGACCTTTGAGAGGGTATCTAGGATCACTTGAGCAGTTTACAATGCTGGAGAATGATTCGATTTTGATGCCATTGTGCTTGTGTTGTGAAATTCGATTGGTATGCGCGATTACAATATCCAGCCACTCATTGAACGTGAACCGGTCTTGGGTCATCATCTCAACGCGGTAATAGCTGGCTTTTGATGCTAGAATGACGTCCAATGCTGTCTCAATGTTTTCAAAAACTCTGTTGGGTCAGGCGCCATGGCCAAAGGCTGCAATTCCTATTGATATTTGCGGTACAGCTCTTGAACTATTTTGACACTAATATTAACCTGAGCTAAACATAATGCCTATTTAACTTCAAAGCAAAGTTGCATCAGCGATTGATCGCCTCAGCATTTCTCTGCTCGTCCGTGCAAAGGGGAGATTGAAGTAGAGGTTTTTGAACGTCCTCCATTAGGAAGTGGCATTCTGAGTTCTACAGGAGGACCCCGGTTAGGGGATCCATAAACATAGACACAGCCAGATGCCTTGCAGTTGAAAATCCAAGCAATAGCCTTTAATTTGAGGTCAAAGTTAAACAAGTGAAACGCAGTAAGACACCGACCATTCAAAAGCTCCGAAACTCATTAGAAACACCTTTTTGGGATTCACTTCTAAGCTAAGTTTTAGAAAAAAAACTCATTTCATGATAAGCAGCCTGGCTCTGGTAACCAGCTCCAGCACTAGCACCGGTGGCTGACGCTTTCAATACTTTAAAATATTCATTTTCGTCATAATCCGGTCCCATTTTATCTCTGTCATGTAGCAGTCCTGTATGCAGTCATTTGAATTGTCATTTGTAACGTGTTTATCGAGGGGCCAACTAACTTGAACGCCCATTCTCAATGTCAGTGTATCTAAAGTTTGTTATTTTGCGAAACGTCAATATTGTAAATGTGCGTACTATGGAAAAAGGAAATCTTGTACTCCTGGTAATCACAGTATAGCTATAGCACGCTCCCAATAACAAAGTTATGCATCATTTCAGGTAGCAAAGCAAAGGACCCTTTCGACGTGGCTTGGCAGCTCTCCTTCGATGGCCTGGAGGCGGCGGGATGTCTTCCAGAAGACTTCAAACATCCAGACCTGAGCCCGTGTGTGGAGGAGGGCAGTGCCGGCGGTCCAGCCCTATACCAGGCACTGGGCTGCGTGGCTGACAGGTATTTATCCGCCGTGGTTAGCTGCTATACAACTTTTAATTCTGTGCACTGGAGACAGGTCTAGCGCACTGGAGGGCCATCTGATCTCTGCCAGTTTTCTTCAAATATTTTTTCTCACAATTTCTCCCCCAACGCCTCCCTCCCCAAAAACACCTGTCCGTATTCGCCACTGACACTTGTGAGCCCTTCGAAACATCATACAGTGAGCACATTGGGAAGAGGGTGGGAAGTGATTTCCTCAAATACGAGGATTGTCCGTAACGCTTCGTCTACCCCTTCTGGGGCAAAGACCTGAGCTGTCATAAAAGTTGTAAAAGGGACTGGCATTAAGCATGTTTTGGAAATGGAACAGAGAGACTAGCTGGCCGTAAAATAATGTTTTGGAAATGGAAAAAAAGAGAAAAAAGGTCGGGTCTTGTAATCGTGGTCTCGAAAGTCTTCCATCCGTGACCATCGCGGTCCAGATGGTGTGAATGCAGTATCGTTGGAAGGTCCGGACTTAAGGAGGGGGAGGAGGGCATCATGGACTTTACAGCCCATTTATTTCCAGTCAATGCCATAGGGTTAGTGGTAGGATTCATAATTTAAGGGGCGGGAGTACAGTGCCCCGGTGCCCTCGCGTTCCGCCGCCTATGTATGGATAACTCAAGCAACCTTGGGACTTTGCGACACACCGACTGCTAAGGTCATAATGGTGTCGCCAACTCTCACCCTCTTGGGAGGGTAATATGAGGATACGAAAGACTAATGCAGAATACCCGCCCGGGGATCTGAACCCAGGTCAGTGGCAGAGAAATCGAGCGTTCTTAACCTGCTCCACGACATCACTGGTGTGGATGACCTGGAGGCACAAATAGACTACCCATATTTAGCTTAGATCATATGAGTAGAGCTTTAAAAACGTCGAAGTGATTTAAACTTGTTCTTTTTTGTTGCAGTAGTGTCTAGCTAGATGCACCTTGGTATCATGTATATTGGCAGAATATTGGCAATGAATCAATCAAGGGATTTTTATAAGGCGTTCTGTGCAAGGCACTTTTGCCCGCCTGTAAAGTGTGTGGGAGAATATTGTGGGGGGGAGGGGGGATGTTTACTTCATGTCGCAGAGCAAAGTGGGAGCTTATTTCAAGGAATGAGTCGCGAAGGAATGTGATTTGCAAAGGTAGGGTGATAGTTAGGGTAGAGATGCCGAGTCTGGTTGTTGTGGCATAATTGGGTATTTAACCCTTGCCCCGGTGGCGGGTACGAGCCACCTTCGCCCTGGTGGGGGGGCTAAAAAAGACCCCCCACGATCTCAAAAATTAAGAGAGCTAGAAAAAAGCGCAAAACGGCAATCGAAAGCTCTTCGAAAATGATATCGAAAATACTTCGGTCATTTTTCTTGTCAGGTCAATATCAAGGTCACCAGAGGTCAAAATAGTTCAAAATCGCTAATATGAGGTGTACTAAGAAAACCTCATATATCTCAGAAACTATGATAGCTTGAAACATTTTTCTAACACCATTCGAAAGCTCTTGAGATGCGCTTTCATTACAGTGTTATTCATTTTCGTGTCAGGTCAAAGCCTAGGGAGCTAAAGGTCACTAAATATTGGGCATATTCTTGGGAATGTCCATAGCCACCCATGCATAAAGGCGTTTACTTTTTCGCTAATAGCTTCCAAACCAAACAAGATACAGCCATAGTTTATGCACCATTGCAATTCTCTCGTCAATACGAATCGAATGATATATGATATTGCTATGCCAGGTCAAATTTAAGAATTTGACCTGACCCAGGTCAACGGTCTGACCCAACTTGACCTGGTATAGTCATGATGTATATAATTTGACTTCCAGTGACTATACAAACACTTTGGTGACAAAATAAAAGCTCTATCTTAGTTAATTCAAATTTTTATAGAGGAAAACACCAAAAAATGCTTATTTGACCTAAGGTGACCTTTTAAAGGTCACAAGTCAAAAATTTTGGCATCAGCTTCAGAAATGCGCTAAGAGCAAGTCGCAACCGATGTTTGAAGTTGATTCCATCCATACTTACTGAGAAAAGCTCATTTCGTGATTTTCCCCATGTATTGACAACGGGGAGGTCATGCTCTGCACATGACCTTAGGTCACCAATATAAAAAATCCCGGAACAAATGTTGTAGCTCCTGGTGGGCCCAATATGTGGTATGAGTTTCAACTTGATCGAATAACCCTTTTTTAGTTATGCGGTTCTAAGTATTTTTGAGGTGAGGTCACTTCACCTGGCCTGGTGACCCTGACCTGATATGACCTTGAGCCAAAATTTTCAGAAAAGATGTAAAAATGATGAAGGAACAGCTAGACCAGGTTTGGCGGCGCTGCGCGCCGCCGTTTTTGGTCACTTCGGAAAAACCCGAGGGGGGTCTAAAAGACCCCACCCGGGCGAAGGTTAAAGGGGTACGTGAAGAGGGCTGCCACTGCCAAGGTTAATGAATTTAGAGAGAACATGTTTTGGAATTTATTGCTTGTTACCGAATGACCACTTTGCTTATGTTTCTTGAGTTCCTCCATTGAAGCACTAATTTTGGTTTATTAGAAACACCCATGAACACTTGGGCATGGTGCAGCGGGTCTTTTGTCCTGCAACCAGGAGGTGAGGTTATAGCGCCACTCTCCGACTGGGTAGCCGCCGCACAGAGTAAGAGAGAGAGAAGGTTAATAGAACAGATAGAGTGCTAGGGAGGGTTGTGAGTTGGTTAGTTAAGAGTCTTAGATATGGTTAGTAGGTTAGTAGTCCTTAAGTTAGGGTTAGTTGGTTAGTAAGTAAGAACAGAGGGTTAGTTAAAGGGAATGTGGCACCTTCACAACGTGATTTTAACTGAGATAGCCAAGTTGTAAAGCAGGTCGGAAAACCCGGTACTCCATATTTCATTTGTCTTGGAACTCGATATTTCCGTAGAAAAAAGCTAAAACCCACATGACACCAGCCCCCTCAGCCCCCCGTCGCCGGCGGCCATTGTTGTGAGCTACTGGTGTGACGACATATGCTGACGTCACGATGAGCATCAGCCAATCGAAGCCCTTGAAGCGTTTCAAGTATGGTAGTGGTTGCCAGATCGTGACATCATCCACAGTCTGATATTTATTTCTTTTTCTAGAGGAGTATTTTTAAAAACCAAATATTGAGCTTATTGTACATTTTCAGAGAAATCATGAGTGGTTTCATTATTTTTGACTAAAAGTACGCCTAATTACACTGAATTCCAGGATTCGACCAAGGTGCCACATTCCCTTTAAGGCTAGTGGGTTAGTTAAACTTTTCTTCTTGCTAGCCTAGATTGGAAGCAATTCTAAGTCTTTCCTACCTTAGGGCTAGTCTGTTATAACTTTAGTTGAAACTCCTATTGTTGAAATTTGTCAGGGGGACGTCTATGGCGTAATAATTATCTATAACATACAGGGATGCTATTAGGGTGCAGGTATTGTTAATGCCTGCCATCAAAGGCGTTTGTTTGATACTTTTAGATAAAACTCTCGAGCCTACTAACCTTCAGGAATGTAAAGAGCTTGTCCGCAGCTCCGGGTGATCGTTGCCGAGGAGAGTGGAGAGATTTACTGGGATGTTTTGGTGCGGCAATAATCTAGCATGGGCTGCCTATGGGCATCGTGCTGGGGATAGTCAATGAGGATATGGTAGTGGGTGTTGAAGGAGCCTTTCTGCCTAAAAAGCTGGGGCATAAAAGTTAGCCTTCCGCCGTAGAGATTGGGCCCGCGCTAATCCATGCTACCCCAATCTGGACGCAGGCAAAAGCCAGCCGGCCCCTGGTTCCTTATTGTTCGACCGCGCTCTACCCCAACTGTTGCGAATGTTGTCCATACATTACTGATCCATGTTCTTCTTTTGCCCGCAGGTTTGCAATATCTACTAGTGATGGCCTCCAAATTGACAACATGTATGAAATGATCAACAACCTGTCAGCAGAGGAGTCATGGATAGCTTCACAAAAGCAAAACGTCGATATTTGCAAGGACATGATGAATGCGACCGTTTTGACAACGCCAAAGCAGCAGGGCATTTTCATGCTTTCTTGCGTGCGCAGAGTTCAAAACCACCAGTGTCGACTAAACATGATGCAACAGTTGGGTACTAAAAACAATGCGGAGGAATCCATTGAAACTGGGCAAGCCTTAGTGCTTATGTTAGATGGTGGCTGCCTTGACAGCGTCAAGAACGCCGAGGACGAGGAGGCCTTCGCCCGCTGCAGCAGCGGCACCGCTCTGGACTTCAGCGAGATCATAGGTGGCGTGAAGTGGGCGAGAGGCTACACCAACTTGTTGGTAGATGCCAGCAGCACCGGTGATGAGGAGGCGCCACCGTCGGATACTGAGGTTGCGACAGCAAAGGAGCAGCTAGCCTTGCTCAACTCGGCAATCCTTTGCACTATGCGGGCTACGGGAGCAATAGGTGCCGATGACACTGTCAACTACCCGCGTGTCCTACAGTCCGTCTCAGAGTCAAGTGGAGGGCCCGTGCTCAAGCACGTTAAAGCAGCAGTAATCACAGAGTGTGAGAAGCAGGGAGCAAATTCTGGTGAAGAATTTCTACAGTGCTACTTCAGAACCGCGCCATATGCATGCACCTTCCTCTTCTCCCACAGCATGGTGCTGCTGAAGGGTCATCAACACGAGGATACGAAAGGTGAGGAAAAGGACAGGCCGTGACGAAATCAGAGAGCGTGAGCCATAGTCACGGGTGTAGCCAGATCTTCAGTTCGAGAAGGGTCTGCTGCAACAGCAAATCCCTCTCGCATGTTACGACAGGCCCTTGCCTGTAAGGTGAGACTTCCGTAAACAAAATTATCCCAGTGGTTACGATGGGCATCCAACGGTCATGTTTGAAATGATTCAGGGTCCCTTCACTGGCAATTGCCCGGGTCTTCAGCTCCCAGCCAATAGTATATGGTTAGGTCCGGGCTATTTGGGTTCTGGCTAAGTCTCTGGTCTCTCTCTCTCTCTCTCACTCTCTCTCTCTCTCTCTCACACTCTCTCTCTCTCACACACACACACACACACTCTCTCTCTCTCTCTCTCAGTTCCTCTCAGCTGGTTACCGCCCTCGCTACCGGTGAAACCCTTCCCCTGACATCCCCCTGCCGACCTGCTACCGACCCAGTGTCAAAGTGGAAGGGAGGAGCGGTATTTGAAGTCACGGAGAGGCAAGCATGGATTTCATTTCCTTTCGGCAAATGCGTTTTTGTGTCATTTGAAAGGCAAACTCGGGCAGCACCCCTATCTGTCACCTCCATTACCCTGCTACTTCCCTACCTCGGATCTCATGTGAATCGTGGTCTAGCGCGGGGTTTGTCATCTAAGGTCAGAGCTCGTCAGCGATTAGTTTCATCTGTTCTCCACCATTTCAATGAAAACTTTGGTAATATCTGTCTTTGCTATTCGCAGCCAAACCCGACGCGTCCAACGTTGATGTGGCATCAACACTGTCGTTCGCTGGTCTGGAGGCGGCAAGATGTCTTCCAGAGGACTTCAGCGCTCCAAACTTCCGTCCCTGTGTGAAAGAGGGGAGCAAAGGCGGTTCCGCCGTGTACCAGGCACTGGACTGCATAGCTGAAAGGTATTTGCCGAGCATAAACCCTTTTCATAGGGCTGATGCTCACTTTTTACACAAAACCTCGTTGCTATGGTTTTTGCACCCTTTCGATGTGGGATACCCAAAGGAACATGAATACATTATTCTTAAACATTGCCCCATTAGCGGATGCAAGGGACCAAACATGCCATGCTCCCCCAAGGACCCTGATTTTCTTCAAAACTCTATTTTACAATTTTGGCCATTTGCTTTCTTCCCAAACAGTGTCTGGATCTGCTAATGTCCAATCTCTGAAGCAAAGCACATGCAATGTGGTTTGCAGAAACATTTAACGACATGCATAATACGTCTCTCGGCAGGTTTAGATTATCAACCACCTCGGGTCTGCAGGTCAATGCCCTGAACAGCATGATCAACAGCATGTCCTCGGACGCCGCCTGGACCTCCCAACAAAAACAAAATGTTGACATCTGCAAGCTCATGATGAATAGCACCGTTCTGAACACAGCAGAACAACAAGGCATCTTCATGCTCTCTTGCTTGCGAAAAGTTCAGCAACACCAATGCCGACTAGGACTGGCGCAGAGGCTGGGAAAGGACATCGACGCCAGGGTAGAAGGGTTCGTTCAAGGGGACAGACCCTTGTTCGCTTGCTGGATGGAAACTGCATGGACAGCATTAAGAACGCTAACGACGAGAAGGCCTTCAACAGCTGCGCTGCTGACACTGCTCTTGACATGGGCATCATCGGATACGCTATAAAATCCACTGCACATTATACCCGCGTGGTGGAGGATGGCAGCAGCAGTATTGACAACCTGCCCGTGCCGCTGGAGGCGGACGCAGCCTCTTTAGTAGAACAGCTGGAACTGTTCGACTCAGCAATCCTCTGCACCATGCGAGCCTCCGGTGGAGTGAAGGCCGATGGCACAGTAGACTATGCACAAGTGCAACAGTCGATTTCCGAGTCTACAGGCAGGCCGGAGTTGATACAGCTGCAGGCAGCGGTTGCTGAAGGCTGCCGGAAGCAGGGCGTGACTGATGGTGAAGGGTTTCTGAAGTGCTACTACGATACTGCTCCGTATGCCTGCAACTCGCTTCAATCTCACGTGATGGTTCTGCTGAAGGGACGGACGCTCCACAACCTGCAAGGTGAGGGTTGTGGAAAAGGATGCTTATTAAAGACTTGAGATATAATTTCATTGGCGGATCCGGGAGCAACTTTTGGAGTGGGTTAAACCAACGTTTTGGGGGCTAAATCGAGAAAAAGTCGCAAGAACATAATATTTTTCCAGAAAAACGGCCAAAACGTGGTCCTTTCGGGGGGTGGGAAAAATAATATTTTAGGCTTTGGTGGGGACCACGGCCTCTTTGGCCCCTCTTGGATCCAGTAGTGTAATCACTGAGCGTTGCGTCAAAATAGGCACTACAGTTCAATAAAAACACGCCTAAGGCTGCAGATACAGAGTACAGTGTCCAGTTTAAGCAGTGTAAAGTATTCACTTACGAAAATCTGCAAACAATTTTGACTAAATTATCTTAGAAATGCAAAGCCGGTGAAAATTTTGAACATGTCTGCTCCAAAGAGCGGCTTCTATTCGCTCTTATCTTCGAAAGGAAACCACCTAAAATTGGATAGGTGCTAATTAAGGACATGGCTTACGAGATATGAATAAATTTAGGTGTCTGAATGCAACACTCATGTTTTCCTCGCTCTTTCATTTATTGTTTTGCGTTCTTTCTTTCGTTAAAAATGCACACGACACTTGCAGATATTTGTTTGGGGCGGAACTGGCCTCAATATCGATATCGTCGTCGGTCAGCATGAATTGGCACGTGCAGTGGCGTGATCATTAGAGTGGGACATGCCTGGTCGGGACATGCCTGGCCGGGACATGCCTGGTCGGGACATGCCTGGCCGGGACATGCCTGGCCGGGACATGCCTGGTCGGGACATGCCTGGTCGGGACATGCCTGGCCGGGACATGCCTGGTCGGGACATGCCTGGCAGGGACATGCCTGGCCGGGACATGCCTGGTCGGGACATGCCTGGTCGGGATATCGGGAGGCAAGTCTCCATTGTGTCTCTCTCTCCTCCTCTAATGAAAGCTAACCTTTTTATAGCTAGTTTGCTTCTTAATTAGGCTTATTGTTGCGTCCTTCGTGCTCTCATTAGTGGATATGAACTGCAAGTTACCTGTCCAATATTGCAATATTTGTGAATACCAGATGAATTGGGATGTTGTTTATAGTTTACGAACTTATGGTACCCACGCTGCAGGCGAAAGAGACAACATGAAGACTAACTCGCACAGTAAATTCATTTTTTTGTGTGTTTGGCTTTGGTTTTATTGTGCTGAATCATAAAATGTAAGCATGAAGGGGCTATTCTAAAAAGGAAAGCCCTCCGACAAGCTTCCTGAGTAGTTCTACTACATCCACCGTGATACCGTTCTTGCGAACGATGGTCACGAATGATAGTGTGGCCTCTGGATCTATTTCTTTTGCTGGTGAACAGACCGAACTCCCAATAAGAAGAAACAAATAATACCTTCAGTATTCATACCAAGAAGTACCATTTCGTACCAGTTTTATCTCTGAATAGTCATTTCAAAGTTATTTTGAGCTCTAGCACCATGCATTTATTTCAGCCCAGACGGACGAGTTGAACGTGGATGTTGAGTCAGCGCTCTCGTTCGCTGGTCTGGAGGCGGCGGGATGTCTTCCAGAGGACTTCAGCGCCCCCAATTTCAGTCACTGTGTGAAAGAGGGCAGCAAAGGCGGTCCCGCCTTGTACCAGGCACTGGACTGCGTGGCTGAAAGGTGTTTCCTGAATGCTAATGTTATGATGCGGAGTTTGTGGAGGGTGAACTGGCTTAGTGCCATTTTAATGGTGAAAAACTAATAGTTTTTCACCTATAAGATGGCACTAAACCAGTTGCCAGTTAAGATAGCACTAAACCGATTCAAACCATGAATGGTCTTACTATTATTACTGACTTCTTTATTTATTACTTAAAAATGATGAGGATCTTACTGACTTCTTCGGGCCAAACATTCCCGTGAAACCCTCTTATAAATGCTCCCATTTGCACATGCTTCGATAGAAGCATGTGTATTTTCCAATAAAACATCGGAGCTGTATCAGATATGGTGATAGGAATATATTATCTCTCTATTATCAACATCAAAATAACGTCTCTGGGCACCGACAACATATTGGATTCCATGGTTACAAATTATGAAGGAGTGTTTATAGCCATAACTCGTCATTGGTTGGATTTTGCCAATGCAACAACAATATGAGGCTTCTGCGAGGAATGGTGCACAGGTTTTTTATTTCCCAGCCTGTTCCGAAATGTTAAGACCTTAAATAATCATATTTGTGCGCCAAAAAGGTCTTCCGAACAACAGAATGTTTTCTTTGTTTCTACTACGACAAATTTATCAATGGGGCTATGGCGGTATACTCGCCAGAAAAATAGCGATAAGCTATGCTGTTACATTTTCTGACCCTTGCGCTGTGTCTGTTGGAAAGTCGCAGCTCTCTACCTGTTCGAGCCTTGACGTCAACAGCTTCTACAGCATGGTCAACAGAGCGTCCTCCGAAAGCAACTGGACTTCCCAACAAAGAGACAACATTGACCTCTGCAAAGCGATGATGAATACCACTGTTCTGACAACTGTAAACCAACAGGCTATATTTATGCTCTCCTGTGTGCGCAAAATTCAACAGCACCAGTGCCGGTTAAACATGATGCAGCAGTTAGCGACGAAGGTCAACGTGGAGGGAGTGGTGGAAACAGGGCAGGCCCTAGTTCAAATGCTGGAGGGCAGCTGCATGGATGACGTCAAAAATGCTGAGGATGACAAGGCTTTCGCTCGCTGCACAACTGGGAGTGGTCCTAACATGGACACCATCACAGGAGCTGTGGGCTGGGCTGGAAATTACACGCGGTTGGTGACGGCGGGCGGAAAAAGTGGCACTGCCGCGGTGGCGCCACCATCCGAGGCGGACGTGACGCGTGTACAAACAGAACTGGCATCACTGGACTCGGCAATCCTTTGTACCATGCGGGCCACGGGCGGAATACGTGACGACGGCTCAGTGGACTATTCACAAGTGCAGCAGTCGATCTCCGAATCCAGGGGCCGACCCGAGCTGGTGCAGCTTCAGTCTGCTGTAGTTGAAGGGTGTCGCAAGCAGGGTGTGACTGACGGCGAAGGATTCTTGCATTGTTACTACCAGTCAGCGCCGTATGCGTGCCTCTCTCTCCAAGCACATGTGATGGTTCTGTTAAAAGGTCACCGCGTTGGAGGCTAATTGCAAACATTGAAAACAAGGATCTATTTTTCTCGGACTTTAGATTTTTACTCAATATGGGGCTTAATAAGGTCCAAAAATGGTGCCTGGCTATGCAACAAGACAAAACATCAAAGAGCTCACTAAAATCGACACAATTGCGGACTTGAATGCCTAATACTGTCGCCTGAAGGTTCTCATTACATTCCCATAAGTGCCTAATTAATTTGTTCTGAGAAAATATCAAAACAGATGATGGATTTTCAATCATCGGGTGAAATTTTACCAACGAAGTCGCTTGTCAGTGTTACGGGCTAAAAATCTTCATTAAGGTTGTAGAGTGACCCACCCTTGGGCTGCCAGATTCGCACAGTTTACCAAAAACGTGAAGGAGATTAAAAGCTCATAAATATATGGTCCTGGGCACTAACAAATTACTTAAATTTGGAGGGGCTTAAACGCCGCAGAATTCACTCTGAGTGCCAGTTCGGACGCTACAACCCCAGGTGAAATGCCTAGAGAACGCAGACAAAAACTTATATTGACACATAAAGCTTTTAGAATGAGAAATTTATTAACATTTGAGATCAAGCACTTACACCTTGTCTGCTGAATGTCCTACTTTGTATTTCTTTCGCATCAGCTCCACTTTATTTTCCTTACTCTCTAAGCCAACACTGCTGTCTAAGTTGCTGTAATCTTTGTGTATAATCGTAAAGGCACTGTTTTTCTAGTAGACACAGAATCAGGCGTACGAGCGAAGACAGAACCTCACCGCAGCGTTCACGCTGGGTTGTTGTTTACTAGTTCCCAGTGCTGTTGTGCGGTGAGACTGCTTCCTGTCCCACTGTAGCATCGGAAACGGGCAACACATCAGCTTCCTGAGCACAGGAAATGATCACTTATCATTTCTGGGATTTGTCGCCTGTCTGGAGATGCTTGATATGAATGGCAGTTGTGTATACCCATTCCATTAAGGTGACCTTTTGAGTTGAACTTGTAGGAGAATGAGATACAGCGAATTCGTATTATCTCAAGCTTTAATGAAAATGCTGAGCCTCCAGGTATTGAGCGAAATACATGTCTCCATTTTATACAGAGCTTTGCAGTAGTTCCTGTATCCGAGCTTTGCAGTTTTTAGTTAAATGTGAGCTACTCTTATATCTGACTGGAAAACTTTAAGTTGATAAGTATTTCATTGGCACTGCCATCGGCCATCAGACAACACCAGCTGAAATCAGCGGACTAACTCTGGTTTGCCATGAGTCTAAAACTGAATCTTTCAGATGCTAACTCTGGTGAGCGGGTCTTACAAAAATAGGGGGAGTGAGCTGGCTTGTGCCAGTTTCTACTCTGAGCTCATTTATGCCGTAACTAAGGACCACAATCGTCGTGTTTTTACATCTGTGGACAGCTAAAGCCTTCGACTATCTGCCCACAAAGTTCCGAATCGGATCATTGACTGGTGTTCCGACAATGGAACGGTAAACGGAACCCTTTCAGTTTGAACTCATCCCGCTACCTGGGTGAGCTGTATTCTGTAATAGGGTGTGAGGTGTCCCCAATCGTACAAGTGTATCAAATCATAGCATAGTTGACCAGAAAAAATTTCCCATAGGCTTTCCTTACCTATGTATATTCCGGATTAATATGCCTTTTAAAGCCAGCATCCCCGTTACTTTTAGTTAGGGGCGTAGCCAAGGGGGGAGCAGGGACAGCCGCCCCTCCTGAGGGCCCGAAGGGCCCCTGATGGCACGAGCCGCGCTTCGCGCGGCTCGCCCGCACCATGCTCTGTGGCCAAATTTGGCATTTTATACCAGACAGGGCCCTCTTAAGCCCTCTTCAGCACTCTCTTCTGTAACAAGCAGGGCCCTTTTTACCCATCAGGGCCCTTTTGGCGCTGTCGCAGGGGCCCTTTTCGGGGCGCCGCCCCTCCCTGAGCGAAATCCTGGCTACGCCCCTGCATTTAGTACTTTTTAAGCATAGCCGAACTCCTTGAAAAGCGAAAGAGCGTATAAGTCCCAGTTTCTAATAATTCTAAAAACTCATACGTCCAGTGTGCAAAACAACAGATAGTTGTACCAGAAAACTGGCTAAGAGAGCCGAAAAGTAGCAATTGGAGCATTTCAGGTAGCGCCGAAACTGCACCCATTATCCCACCACTGATACAATATCCCCAGAATCCAGCCAAATTTCATAACTAAAAGATACATCAAACGACGCCTTCTGACTGACCGTCCATTACAGGTGCCACGTAGTTCTAATGCGGTATGCGACCGGACATCTTCAAAATAAGGGTACGGTGATTGAAATATACGTGTGAGACGCCACTATTTTAGCACCCATGGTAAAAATACGTGTGCAAACATCATTCACTTCGTGCTTTGGGCTTCTAATGCAGACACATCACTTGAAGTTTTTCACACGACGGCCAATGTCAGCTGACAGCTTTCGTACGGTAAAGTCTTGGCATCCTCAGGTGTAAAACTTCTGAGTCCCATGTTTTCCCTTTACTAGAAGTGCTCAAGCAAAGCGCTCTTAGAGCTCGGCTGCAATATCTTTTATCCCTTTTGAGCTTACGAAAATAAACTTCATGACACTTACGGACTTCTTGTCGAGATAGTCGAATAGGGTCTCCACTGTTAGGGAATTGTGTAAGGTAGCGAAGAAATTCAACTCACATGGGATCCTAAAATCAACCTCATGGCACCACACGTTACCAACATGTTTTATGTTATTATAGTGCGCCGTAAAGTTATCACCAAAGTAATATGGATACGAGTGAGCGCCCCTCTAGAATTAGTCGCTTTATAAAAGGGTGCACATCGCTCGTGTAACACTGTCCGAGACAAAGCAAAAGCTCAGATGATATGAAGCAATATGTTCTCTCCAATAAGCCACAAAAAGGATGAAGTGTGCACTGGGATGATTCCCAGTAAAAGGCTTGTGGTGCATCCTGAACGCAGAAGGAACAGTTCCTTCTGCGTTCAGGATGCACCACAAGCCTTTACTGGGAATCATCCCAGTGCACACTTCATCCTTTTGTGGCTTATTGGAGAGAACATATCTGAGAACATGCTTCATATCATCTGAGCTTTGCTTTTGCATCAGAGTCTGGGAAGAAAGGTTTGGGCAACGGGGGCTTATCACATGGTCGAGACGTGCCCGTATCAGGTTGAAGTTGGCTGTTGGTATTTGTCTGGTTTGTTTCTGTCTCTCTTTTCTTTGATTGAAAGAAATCTTTCCATTTATATCCGTAGAAAGCTCTCTCAATCCTGACCTCGACGTCACTTAGAAGAGATGTTGAGATATTTCTAGTCATAGCGAAGTTCGGGCCCTTTTCTAGTATTTGTGACAGTGATGGGCTAATATCCGTTTCCGACAAATTTACCAAACGGGTAGAAGATTGGGCTGGAAGTTCAGGTTGTGTTCTTAACAGAGCCGGCTGTTCTTCACTTTTTGATGAGGTAGTGTCCTGGTTAAGTGTAGGCTCTAGAATAGGCTCAGGTAAGCGGAAAGTCTGTTCCTGGTCCGGAATCGATTGGTTTCTAGACTCGCTGGTTTTCTTTCGAAACATCGTCTTCAAAGAGGTTGTCAGACAAGAACACGATTGAATAATGCCAGAAAGAAATTCTCGCAAATATTTGTAAGCTAACTGCCAAAGGGTAGAGTTCTGACAGGAAAAGCATCTTGATTTCGTAGGTGCTTCCCGGTCGAAAGACGAGCTGATAACAGAAACACTGTCGGTGAAGATTTCCAGACCAGTAGAGTGCGGCCGAGTATTATTTTTAGATAATCCACCACACATAGTGTTCTGGTGACTTCCGGTTGAGGGTAATCCTTCCCGTGGGAGACACGGTGGGGTTACATCTCCTTTAGGAAAAAACAATGGCTGGGAACAGGAGCCTCCCGCCGTTGTAATAGTTTGGGGAAGCTTGGCTGTTTTGCAAAGCTTATAGTTGAAAGTAGTGTGCTTCTGTTGTGAAGACAAAAGCTCTAGTTTCTTAAGAAGACGCTCTCTGCCCATTTCTAGCTCCTCTCTTAAAATCGACTTACCTTGGTAATGGGCCCACTGCCAGTAGGATCCAGTATTTTTGAGAATAGCACTTGATCTACATAAACTTTACATAAACTTTGATGTGGTTAACCTCTATGGTAGTATTCCCATTCAAGAAGGCATAGACGCAACAATGTCCTTAATTGAAAGCAATGCAGACCAAATAAACCTTTTCGGCATATCAATCACTAATCTTCGCACATTAATAATTCACGTACTCCAGAATAGTTATGTACGATTTGGGGAGAAATATTACCAGCAAACAACAGGACTAGCAATGGGTAGCAGAATAGCGCCCCCTGTGGCTGTTGCTTTCATGCATAAGCTAGAAACTACCTTCATGGCGGGACAGACACTGAATCCAATCTTCTATGTCCGCTACATTGATGACATGTGGGGAGTATGGACCCATGGGTTTGACTCATTACAAAGCTTTTTCAATCAATGGAACTCCTACAATCCTGCCATAAAATTCACCATGGAACATGCACAAGACCCAGGCACTATAGCTTTTTTGGATACCCTTATCACAGTAAAACATAGTTTTTATTCTACAGAACTCTACATGAAACCTATGAAAGCACCAATAATCCTTCCTTTTGATTCTGCCCACCCTATGTCAACCAAAAGAAACATTCTACATACACAGATAACCAGAGCAATCCGCTGCTCATCCGACACAGTAGCTAAGGAACGTAGCATAGAAAAAATAGCTAGACTTTTCTCGCTCAATGGTTACCCTCAAAAGCTCATCACCAGCACCATACGATCATGTACAAGGAATTCTGCATCAAATGATTCTACAACTCTTAAGTCACACAATAGCCCCTACAAGAACAAAAAAAGTCGTACTGATGTCATTTACATGCGCCTGCCATTCGTTAATGATACACTGTCTAAGCGGATACAATGAATCATCAGAGCCTCAAAATTACCCATCCGCATATCCTGGACTTCCGGAACTCCCCTAAAACAAAAACTGATACGATCTGCTCTGATGCATCCTCCCTGTCCAGCTGGAAACAAACACTGTCATGCTTGTGAGTGTGGCCTTCGGGGCAAATGTATGACCCGGCTCGTTGTTTATCAGGCCACCTGCACTAAATGTGAGCAGTTAGGGAATGTCCATTCATATGTAGGCGAGAGCAAAAGACCCATTAGGTACCGTCTAAACGAACATTTAGGTGATGCTCGCCTACATAGAGTGGACACGCCCTTCGGTGATCATATATTACACTATCATAAAGACCTAAGTGATGATGAAATTAATTCCCTATTTCGGATCGAAATTTTAAGTGTTAACCGGGACGTCGCAGAAACGAAAATCAAGGAATCCATTTTTATACGTGATCTTGAACCCAAAATGAATACCATGTCAGCTTCTTGGCCTATCACCCACAAATCCTATATATAATAATAATTACAAAGCAAAAATCTAGTTGGTCTTGTGATGCGTGATATATGTAAAAAAAATATATATATATATAACTGTTTTAGGAAATATTGATATGTATACTGTGTATGAATGCGTGTTTTTAATTCTGCAGGAAGAAGTGGCTGCTCCCAAGCGTGTGCTTGTCTTCTTGAATTTTTGTGCTCAAAAATGTATCATTGCTGAAGATGACTTGAAGTCGAAAGCTCCGATTATTACTGTATCTATTCTTTTAGTGTGAATTTAGATCTAAAATAAAAATAATAATTTGGCAGATAATGGTCAATTTCAACACCACTGAGCTCATAATAACAATGCTGCTGCCAACTGTTCTCCGCATACTTAGTAAATAAGCATTTCGTTTTCGAGTCTGGACGTCTTTTTACTAAAAATTTAGTTGTCTCATGTTATATCCCGTGAGGTGTGGCGTCACATCCGATGATCTGCACTTGCTGTTGAACGGAGGCTGGCATTACGTGCTACCATATTATGCCGTTACACCGATGTTGATTTCTTTTACCTTTTACGAGAAAAATTAGCAATGCGAAATACCAGGCTTGCGAGCCTTTTTTAGCAAAGAATCATTTTCTGTATAAAATATCATCAAACCAGTTCAGGCTTAAAGCACACCAAGGTATCACCTTGACTTTAACGCTGCGTGATAAGTAAACGAAATAATCTCAGCCTTTTGTTGTATTCTAAACATTCCACACGGTCTGAACTGCAGTTGATGCATATTATGCTTGTCTCGGCAGGTTCCAAATAACAAACTCATCGGGGCTGGACGTCAATGCCCTGTACAACATGATGGACAGCATGTCCTCGGAAGATGCCTGGACCTCCCGACAGAAACAAAATGTGGAAATCTGTCTTGTCAGTGCTAAATGACATTGTTCTGTCAACGCCGCAGCAGAAGGGCATCTTCATGCTTTCTTGTACGCAAAAAATTAGAGAACACCAATGTCGACTTGATGTGATGCGGCAAGTTGGAAAACTCATCAACGTGGACGGCATTGTGGACTGGGGACAGGTCCTCGTTCGCTGGATGGAGGGCAGCTGTCTTGACGGCGTTAAGAACGCTGAAGAAGAAGCAGCCTTCGCCACTTGCGCTAATGGTACTGATCTTAACATGGGGATCATCGGATCAGCCATTGAACTAGCTAGAACCTCTATACGTGTGGTGGAGGATGGCGCCAGCACCATTGATAAGCTGCCTCTACCATCGAAAAAGGAAACGGTGTCCCTGATGGAACAACTGGAACTGTTCCAGTCCGCAACCAATTGTATGGCACAAGCGACCGGCGAAGTCAAGGCTGACGGTACGGTAGACTACCGCCGTGCCCGGCAGCTGGTCTCAGAGTCCCGAGGGAGATTCGGTGCTGAAGAAACTGGAGGCAGCTGTCGTCGAAGCGTGTTGGCAGCGAGGCATAACAGATGGCGAAGCATATCTGAGGTGTCAGTATAGCAGTGCGGCCTACGCCTGCAACTCCTTCAAGGCGTACCAATTTGTGCTGTTTTATGGTCAAAAACCACCCGAGATGTAAGAAGAGTAAGCAATGATGCTTTAAACTGGCAAAATAAACACAGAATATCTTTATATAATGCAACCAAGCCTATCGGATCGCAGACCCCTCCAACAGCAAGCGCAGATCATCAGATGTGACGTCACACCTCGTAGCATATAACATGGGAAAATTAAATGATTACATATCCAAATGTTTGCAAAAAGAGACCCAGAATCGAGGATGAAATGCTTCCTTATTGCATTTGGGATGAACACGATTACCGTGTATTCTCACAAATTCATAAGCGGGCAGTGGCAGTAGCAGCAGTTTGACACACGACCCAAAGGTGAAGGAATTCCTCTACGCCCGCGTGACGTCACTCAGACGTGGATGAATCCCTCTTGAAGGTACCTTTCAGTAAAGGTACCTTGATCGGATCGGACTCATTATTATGCGGCGTGGTAAAACGTAGGGTAGAGTGGGGTAAGACGCATACATTAAGGGAGAATGTGTCTGTACCAATCCTGCGTGGACGGAACTACCTTATTTTTTCTTCGTTAAGTTCTGTCGTCATTTGTCTACACTCTGACAGAAAGTTGGGTCTATGACACTATGCCAAGTGTGAAAAATGTATTTTTTCTTGAGACTATGTAAAAGGGCGTTTTACCCCGATTGCGGGGTAAAACACCCTAGCCCAGGGGTAAAACGCCGTCATATAACACCCAGCGTATGTTTTACCTCGTCACATGAACAAGTAGCAACATTGTTGTAATTACGCTTTACTATATCGTTGTAAGAAAGTGGGCAGGTTGTTCGAGACATTAACCCTCGCCCCGGTGGGGGTGTTTGAACATCCCCCTCGGACTTTTCCGGGGAGACGAAAAAACGGCGGCGCGAAGCGCCGCCGTACTTAGCTGCCTTATCCTTGATCAATTCCGCAACTTTCCCCAAAAATTTCCCTTTGAGAGTGGAGGAGGATGGAATATGTTTTGTCCTCCCCCCATTCCTTCACTTTTCACACAGTGGCCCATAACGTTGTGCCGGGGACGTAAATCATGATAGCGAATGACGATGAGTGGACCTCCTGCAAGCACACAAATTCCAACCATAATTTCTTTGTGAGATCTGACTGTGGATACAGACACCCAGTTTGGTCTCTCAGGGGGGACCTTCACTAGCTCAGTGACCCCCAAGATAAAGTCAAAAAGCCTCTGTAAAATTTTTGAATTTTCGATTTTCAGCGGGTCCCAGACCAGCTAAATTGCTCCAGCACCAAACCATGTTGCCGGAGAAGCTAAAGACCCCCGAAGATTTCAGGTGGCCCCAGAGCTGCAGGCTCATACAAGCTAATTGTATTCATACCATTTTAACGGACTCAATGCTAACTCAAGAGCACGTGTCACTTTAAGAGACACTAATCCAGCTAGGGGCCTTAGGACCAACTCAGGAACCTCTTACATAATTCCTCCCAGGGCCCTAGAGTGGCTCAGGGCTTTCTTTGAAATTCTACCTCACAGAAGCTTTTCAGCTCTGGGGGCCCCAAACCGGCTTGAGCCCCAAGATCAAGCCAGTAAGCTCCTGTGCAATACCCTCTCAAGGACCCAGAACAGCCTACAGGCCTTTTGCGAAACTCTCTCTCTCAGGAGGCCCAACGTCAAGTCAGGGGATCAGACCAACACAGCGGTCCCTAAGATCAGCGTGGGGGGCTTAACCATATAAACGGATCCTAAATAAGTTCAGAGGGCCAGAGCACTAGCTTAGGGGGCCAGACACGCCGAGGGGGCCCAAAAGCAGCTCAGGAGGCCCATTCAAGCTAAGAGGGCCAGACCAGCTGGATGCCTGGACGAACTTACGGAGCCTCATATAAGCACAAGGGGGCCGCAAACAAGCTAAGGGGACCGATAAGTCAAATATACCCGATATCAGTCCAGGGGCCCCTGTAGGCTCAAGGGACACTAATCCAGCTAGAGGCCTTGAGACCGAGTCCCAAAGTCTTATGTTATTCTTCTCAGGGTCTTTGCCAGCTAAGGTGGCCCCAAATCAGATTGTGTCCCAAGACAAAGTCAGTAAGCTTCTGTATGATTCCCTAACACGGTCCCAGATCAGTCCAGGGACACCTTAAGAAACCCTCGTTTAGGAACCCAAACCCAACACAGGGGCCCAAGATCAGATGAGAGGGCCCATGCCAGTTAAGTGCTTCCAGCCAGATTTGGGACCCCTGACAACTCAGGGAGCGCCAGTGCCAGCGCCGGAGTTTCAAGATCAACGAAGGAACCCTGATCATCTAAAAGGGTCTCAGATCAGATCAGGGGACCAGACCCTCTGAGGGGGCCGGCAAATCGGCAAGATAGATAAAACTCATCGAGCCAGACCGGTTTTTGCCCCTATGATCTCAGTTAACCTAGATCAGCACAATAGGGCCTTGACAAGCCGAAGGGCTCATGCAAGCTTAATACCAGCTCAGGGGATACCAATCCAGGTAGGAACTCTATGACCAAGCCATGGACCTCCTAAGAAAACCCTCTGAAGGGCCCTAGACCAAGCTCATGGCTGCCTCAATAATTCCACCTAAGGGGTTCTTTCCAGTGTTGGGTCTAAGGCCGAGCCATTAAAGGGAACGTGGCATCTTCATAACGTGATTTTAACTGACATACCCAAGTTGTAAAGCAGGTCGGAAAACCCGGTACTCCATATTTCATTTGTCTTGGAACTCGATATTTTCGTAGAAAAAAGCTAAAACCTACCTGACACCAGCCCCCCTCAGCCCCCCGTCACCGGCGGCCATTGTTGTGAGCTACTGGTGTGACGACATATGCTGACGTCACGATGAGCATCAGCCAATCCAAGCCCTTGAAGCGTTTCAAGTGCGCTAGTGGTTGCCAGATCGTGACATCATCCACAGTCTGATATTGATTTCTTTTTCTAGAGGAGTATTTTAAAAATCCAAATATTGAGCTTATTGTATATTTTTCAGAGAAATCATGAGTGGTTTCATTATTTTTGACTAAAAGTACGCCTAATTACACTAAATTCCAGGATTCGACCAAGGTGTCACATTCCCTTTAAGCTCTCACGAACCTAGAACAGCCCAGGGGCTACCTACAAAACTCCCTCTTAGGAGGCTCAAAACCAACTCAGGGGGGCCAAGACCAGCTGATTCCAGTTAACGGGCCCCGACAAAGTCAGGGAGATCCAGTGCCAGCACATGGGTTTCAAAATCAGTGTGGGGGCCTGGTTATCTAAAGAGGTCCTAGATCAGCTGAGGAGGCTCAATATCAAGTCAGAGGACCCACCAACAACTTAGGGAACCAGGCCTGCTGAGGTACTCCAAAGCCACTCAGGAGGTTTAGGAAAACTCAGGGGACGATACTGTCCAGGCGCCCCAAGTTCAAATCTAGAAGCTCCTGTGCAAAAGTCTCTCAGGAGGCCCAAAGAACAGCTCAGGAGACTGTAGTAAAACTCCATCTCAGTAGGCCCAAAAACCAAATCAGGGGGTTCTGAATATCTCAGGGGTCCCGAAACCATATGAGGGAGACCCGCTATCAATTCAGGAGGGTTAGACAAGATAAAGGTCCCGCAAAGAGCTCACGGTTCCCATTGCCTAACTCAGGGGTCTAGGTCATCCCATGTGTCTCGAGATAAGCGGCCCCCAGAAAAGGCCAAGGGCCCTAGCGAAAATCTGATCTCAGGAAGCGCAAATTCAACTCAGGGGGCAAACCAGCTCAGGAGTCTGAAGACCACCAGGAAGGCCCCATAAAAGTTCCGGGGTCCCGGACCAATTAAGCTGCCAGCGATGAGCTCAGTGGTCCGTGTCCCAACTCTTCGGGGTTCAGTTCAGCCAGGGGTCTCAAGATCACTGCAGGGAACCCGACCATGTAAAGTGTCCAGACCAGCTGAAGGGTCAGACCACCTCAAGGGCCCACACCAGCCTAAGGGACTAAGCCAGTTGGAGCCCTTTGCCTATTTCAGGGACCGTAGACTAGCTGAATTTCACGGGATCCCAAAACTGCTAAAGGACCCAGCTCGGGGGCGGGGGGGGGCGGAGGGCACACCAACGCGGGAATTCCACGGCAGCTCGGAGTCACAGCCCAGTTAAGGGGTCCTAAATTAGCTCAAAGAGCGCCAAATCAACTCGGGTAGCCATAGGGGTCCTAACACCGCTCAGGGGCCTTAACGTCCGCCCCGGTGGGCCTCCGAGCCACCTTCACCCTGGGGGTGTTCAAACATCCCCCTTGAACTCGGCTCCTAAGCGGGATAGCGAATAACGCGAACCGTATTAGATAGCTCATACAAATTCATAAAGAAACTACATTGATCAGTTTTTGGCTCAGGTCAATATTGAGGTCATTACAGATAAAAACGGTGACATGTTAGAGAAGAGTTTCCGGGCTCCAGCGTCGGACAGAGTAGAGTTAAAATATTTTTTAGGCACCATTCGCTTCCTCTCGCTACGGCAAATCGAATGATGTATAATGTGGCAATAGTAAGTCAAAACTTTTAAATGACCTGACCTGAGGTCAGGTCAAGGTCACTATCCGATCTATCATGGTCAACACACACATCAATCGACTCACAATAATAATCTAAACGTAATGGTATCAAAATAAAAGCTTTGTCGTCATCTACTGAAAGCTATTGATCCAAGTCTGAAAATATATTTAAGCAGACCAGATGACCTCTCAGATGTCACCGATAAAAAAAACGCAAGATGAGCCAGGAAAGGGGGTGAGGATACTACGATTTGGAGAATAAAAGGTGTTATCAGCTTTATCTACACAAATACAGCCCAATTCCTGTTCTCCCCATGGAGAGGCCATGATCCGTACCTGATCCTTGGTCATTGCTATGAAAAGCCCAGAATATATTTTGTAGCTCTCGGTGGGTCCATTATGGGGTATAAGTTTCGATTGGATATATTCACTCATTTCTTACTTATGCCATCTGAAATATTTTTTGAGGTGAAGTCACTTGACCTGCGCTGGTGACCTGACCTGAGATGACTTAACCCTCAAATTTTCGGAAAATTTGCGGAATATATCAAAGGTGTGCCAAGTACGACGGCGCTTTCCGTCGCCGTTTTCTCGTGCCGCTGGAAGAAACCAGAGGGGATGTTGAAACACCCCCACCATGGCGAGGTTTAAAGTGCCCCATCTTTCCAAGGTGGCCGGGGAACCATCTACCGCCAGAATACCTTAAAGGGAAAGTGGCACCTTGATCGAAGCCTGTTGTGAGAATAAAATTCTGCCGGCTGCGCCAGTGTAAGAATAAAATTCTTTTTATTGCTCGTGTTGCTCGTGACTCATTAACTCATAATCTTTGCTGGCCGTCCCCTCAAAAGATCCGAATACCAACGATACGTTTATATTAAATAAACAATTAGATGTGTTATAGGTGGATAAAACACAGGGACACAATCTTACTGTCCTCACCGATAGGTTAAACCACACACACTTAGCCTTCTGCTCGATTCACTTACATTGCCTCGTCCCTCGGCAGCCGGCACGCAGAAAAGCCGGCTGCTGTACCTGTGGGCTTACATGGCGAGAAGAGCGGCGTGCCGGAGATGATCACTTACAACCCGTGTTACCGATGTTCACCTCCCTCGACGGACCGGGACTCGCTTTTTATACCAGACGCTTGAGGATGTAACCAGTTGATAGCGGGGTTACAACCTCGGGATCTAGGACGGCGGGCTGTGACGAAGGTCGCTCCATCGCGGCCTCCTCCGCCGCCCAACATAATCTAGGACGACGGAGTTAGCTGCTGCGGCTCCCGACCGCCGTCCAAAATATCTCCACACTGTAATTTATTGTAATTCAAGGTGCTTTTAGTAAAAAATCATGGAAGCGTCCATTATTTCTTTGAAAAAGTACAATAAGTTCAATATTTTGATTTTTAAAATGCTCCTCTAGGGAGAGAAATAAATATCTGCCTGTGGATGATGTCATTATCTGGCAACCACTACCATATTCAACAGACTTCAAGGGCTTTGATTGGCTGATACTCACCGTGACGTCAGCATATGTCGTCACACCAACAGCTGCCAACTGTGTCCTGCTGCTAAGGGTACATGTAGGGTACATTTCAGGTAGGTTTTAGCTTTTCGCTACGGAAGTGTTGAGTTTCAAGACAAATGATATATTGAGTACCGGGTTTTCCGGTATGCTTTACAACTTGACTATCTCAGTCAAAATCACGATATAAAGGTGTCACATTCCCTTTAATCAGCAGCCTTTGTGAGAATGCACGAGCACGTCGATTGGTGAACCAATTTTGAAAATCTGTCCATAATTGTTTTACTGATAGGATTTTAAAGTCAGACCTATATTTTGAGATGGTCACAATCGCGCGGTCGCTCCAGTTCGCTTGCACTGTAGACCAAGTGGTGACGTAATAACAGCATATAATCGGTTTATATGTTAAGGTCACCCCACATTAAATTCAATGTCACGGGTCAAGGTCAAATACTCTTTTTAAGGTAAAACCCTCACTTCCCGGCCAAAGGCTGTTACAGTGCCAGTTATAATGTATGTACACACATTATTGGGAATGTGTCGTAATCATAGGTCAGTGGCCTTGAATTACCTTGACCTCAAATTGTCAGAGGACAGTGTTTGGGACCTTTCCCTATGACCTAAGTCCACTTGTACTTTTAATTTTGTCCAAGTTGCTTCCAGTTCGGTTTTTTGGAGTCTGAGTCTCACTAAAGGAGAACCCCTCCACTGCGCGTTGATGAACCCCTCTCTGCTGTCCGTTTTAAGGTAATAGCCTGGTCCAACACTAAATCACGTGCCCTCTGTGAAGAATTGACTTGGGGTGCCGCTTAGTTCAGGTGAGGGACCTTGACCAGTCCGGGGGCCCGGGCTTTTCCTGACACAAAGCTGTGGCGCCGCACCTGGTCTCTATTACCCCTCTACAAGGAAGATGCAAAGGGACAGATAGGGTGAAATTATGACCAATTATGTCAAATTATGTCAAATTATGACCTAGCTGATCTCACAAATGCCCCAAATTGAGCCATTATTACTTATGGGTCAGAAAACATTCTGCGAGGGCAGAAGTTGTAGGGGCCGACCGGGGCTGACCCCCAGGGTCTCTCGATTTTCAAATCAGAGGGTCGTGACCCGCTCAACCCCCCGGGATCTCCACCCATGCTTTAAGTACCTTTAACACGGGCATTGACGGGGGTCTGAGCCACCTTCGGATTGACGAGGGGGGCGGGTACCCGCCCCCTAAGATCTCGAGAACCACGGTATGTAGCAAAAAACGGTAAACGGCGTTGGGTAGCCCATCCACTTCTCCATCGAAAATATTTGGACCATTTTTTGTCAGGTCACATTTAAGGTCACCAGAGGTCAAAAACATGCCGTCACATGCCGTCATAGGGATAACATGTAAATTAAGTTTTTGGCCATTACATCTGAACAAGTAAAGATAGAGCAAAACGACTTGAACTCTATGAATCCTCGCAGCGAGCCGAATCGAATGATATATGATTTGACCTTGCTAGGTCAAATCAAAGATTTGACCTGACCTGAGGTCAGGTCAGAGTCAAATTATATAAAATGCATATTATTAGAACCGCAAAGCTAAGGCGAGTCTAATGAAGCTAAAATAAACGCTCTATCACCATCTGTTACTGAGTTATTCAGTAAAAACCATATTTCCCATGTATTACCAATGGAGAGGTCATGCTTCGTACCTGACCTTAGGTCATCGATATCAAAAATACCGGAACATATTTTAGAGAACCTTGTGAGCCCATTATGCGATATGAGTTTCAATTGGATAAGTTCACCCTGCTCCGACTTATGCTATCTTAAACTTTTTTTGAGGTCGGGTCACTTGACCTGTACTGGTGACCTGACCTGAGATGACCTATCCTTAAAATTGTCACAGAAGTTTCAAAAATGATGAGGGAAAAGGTATACCAAGTACGGCGGCGCTGCGCGCCGCCGTTTTTCTGCTGTCTCCGAAAAACCCGAGGGGGGGCGGGTACCCGCCCCTGTCAATGCGCGTGTTAAGTAACGGTATCTTGCGTCATGCTGCCATATAGAATAAACTTTGTTGCCTGGCTGCGCCATAAAATAAAAAGAATACAAAGTGAGTGATTTAGTTAAAACCAGCTACCAGCGAAACCCAAAGTGACGCTTGAAAATATTCCTTATTTCCACCATGTATCACAATATATTTTAACCCTCGCCCCACCGGGAGGGGCATCGATGACCCCCTAAGGTTTTTCCGGGATAGCAGAAAAACGACGAGGCGCAGCACCGCGGTTGAGGGTTCTACCTCTCTTGCATCATTTTCCCATCATCCCTGAAATTTTTACCCCGGGTCACCCAAGGTCAGGTCACCAGACGAGGTCAACCAAGGTCACCTCACTTCACTTTAGAGCTCTGTAAGAGCTACATTTCAAAGTCGATCGATTTGAAACTTCCTACACTTCATGACCCCTCCAGGGTCTACAAGGTGTATATCCGGGATTTTTCGATTTCGTGCCCTGAGGTCAGGTCACGAGGCGACCTCTCCCATTGGAAAAGCATGGGGAAAAGCTATTTCATGATATAAAAGCCACAAAAATGATTGCAAATACTCAGACTGCTCAGAACAACGTTTTTGGACACCCTTTCACGGATCCCAGGGGTCATATTTGCCCTTTGACTTTTCCAAGGTCATCCAAGGTCACCGGAGGTCAAAAACAGTATTTTGACAATAACTTTTGACCTAATTGAGCTAGAGCGGTGAAACAAACATCATCGTGTTTGTCTTGTCACTGACTTTCATTTGATATACAGCAAGGTCACTTTTTGACCTTTCGTGACCTCAGGTCATATTAGGTCACGAGGTGACCTCTGGCGTTCAAACCACTGGCGGGAGGTCTTTACGTTCCACATAGCGGAAAATATACTGGCAATTTGCTATCAAATTTACTTTACCAGGCCTCAATAGCTCTAATGACATAAGAGTTATGCCCAGTTTGCTTAATCATTGCATATTTGGGTGAAAATAGCCGATCTTGACCTAATTTGACCTCTGGAGGTCAAACCATTGACCTGAGCACTAAAACATGCGAAATAATTTCTTACTGAATTCACGCCAACTTTCTATTGCACTTTGCAGATTTGCGCCAAGGCCCATATTTTCGGAGTTAGAGGGGGGCCATCGATGGCCCCCCGGTGGGGCGAAGGTGGCGCCGGACCCCGGTGGGGCGCGGGTTAAATTTGAAACTAGCCATTGAAGCAAGTCATACACGTTTATAATCGCAAGTACTTTTGTCTTTTTTATATACATTACCAGAAACTAGATCGCGAAAGCCCTTAAAGTTGATGTAATATTAGTTCTGGGAAAAAATGACGTTAAAGTCCTTCATAAATCTTGTCACGCTCAGCACGTAGGTCTTAAAGAGGTCCAAGTAAGAAAACATTGTCTGCGCAGCAGGCGCAGTGGGGCTCGAGTAAAACGTCACTTGTACAGTCCAGCCAATTCCATATTGTCGGCGGGGGAGAGAGTCGGTAGGCGATGAGATGTTGCCGTTTTTCCCAAAAGCTAACTTCTGGCGCAAATGAAATTACTATCAAGTGGTTTCTTGGCTTGCTCTATCACATGGCTATGTGTGTTCAAATCCCAGTATGAACGTGCCACATTCCCTTTCAACTATTGATAACACATCTGAATAATGATCCCCAATAGCCCCATACTACGTGAAAGGCTCAACAAAATGAGGAGCCCCTGTTCTCAGTTTCAGTTTCGGTTTATTCGGGTACATCCTCAAATAAACGAGGCTTTTTCATGCTCCCACGTCAGATAATTGTGGATAATAGTTGAAAAAGGAGCAAAACGTCAAAAACGCATATAGCTAGAACCCTCATACACAGCATATACACATGTAACTCCTCAGTCGTCGCCACGTAAAACATGCAGCAATGCTCATTTGAACAGGTTCTTGGTCTCTTAACCCTCGCCCCACCGGGGGGCCATCGATGGCCCCTCCTAAGGTTTTTCCGGGATAGCAGAAAAACGACGAGGCGCAGAACCGCGGTTGAGGGCTCTACCTCTCACTGCATCATTTTCCCATCATCCCTGAAATTTTTACCCCCAAGTCACTCAAGGTCAGGTCACCAGACGAGGTCAACCAAGGTCACCTCACTTCACCTTTAGAGCTCTGTAAGAGCTACATTTCAAAGTCGATCGATTTGAAACTTCCTACACTTCATGACGCCTCCAGGGTCTACAAGGTGTATATCCGGGATTTTTCGATTTCGTGCCCTGAGGTCAGGTCACGAGGTGACCTCTCCCATTGGAAAAGCATGGGGAAAAGCTATTTCATGATATAAAAGCCACAAAAATGATTGCAAATACTCAGACTGCTCAGAACAACGTTTTTGGACACCCTTTCACGGATCCCAGGGGTCATATTTGCCCTTTGAATTTTCCAAGGTCATCCAAGGTCACCGGAGGTCAAAAACAGTATTTTGACAATAACTTTTGACCTAATTGAGCTAGAGCAATGAAACAAACACCATCGTGTTTGTCTTGTCACTGGCTTTCATTTGATATACGGCAAGGTCACTTTTTGACCTTTGGTGACCTCAGGTCATATTAGGTCACGAGGTGACCTCTGGCGGTCAAACCACTGGCGGGAGGTCTTTACGTTCCACATAACGGAAAAAGTACTGGCAATTTGCTATCAAGTGTACTTTACCAGGCCTCAATAGCTCTAATGACATAAGAGTTATGCCCAGTTTGCTTAATCATTGCATATTTGAGTGAAAATAGCCGATCTTGACCTAATTTGACCTCTGGAGGTCAAACCATTGACCTGAGCACTAAAACATGCGGAGTAATTTCTTACTGAATTCACGCGAGCTTTCTATTGCACTTTGCAGATTTGCGCTAACGCCCATATTTTCGGAGTTAGAGGGGGGGCCATCGATGGCCCCCCGGTGGGGCGAAGGTGGCGCCGGACCTCCGGTGGGGCGCGGGTTAATCTCGTATTTCGGATGTTAACGCGTTATACTTAGAGACAACGCTCGCAAGTCTGCACTTTCCCGCATTGCTTCTTACGCGGGGTATTTGAAGCTGCCCTATTTGCCTGGTATCATGAGAATGGTGGACAAGTTCGAACATCGCATTCAAGGCGGATGGTTCACTTGTAAAAAGCACGTTTTTAGCAGGGGTGTAATTTTCTATCTCTTTGGGGGTGCCTGAGCACCCCCAATCCTAATTCGAGCACCCCCAATCATGTGCTGAGCACCCCCAATACATGTGCCGCCCCTGGCTTATCACCGCTACACTGAAGAGTGTCACCCTATCTCATCACTGCCACCCTGATTCGTGCCGCCCCGCACAAGTTTTTCCCGTCCCGGATTTATTACTTTCACTCTGATTGGTTCCACCTCTAGCTAATCAATGCCACCTGACTATCATTTCCCCCTGATTTATGACGCCACATCACTGCCGCCCCCGCCCGATTACTGTCGCCAGCAATTAATCACTGCCGCCCCCTCCGGATGGTTACTGCCGCCTTTTGTTCATCACTGATCAGCTGGCCGATCACCGACACCCCTGGCTTATCACTGCCGCCCCTGGCTAAACACCCCGGTTTATTTTAACATACATATACTTGCCCCTCCTGGTAAGTTACTGTCGCCCACCGAATCATCTTTGCCGCCCCGGCTGATCACTGCCGCCCCTCGTTCACCACTGCCGCCCCTGGCTGATCACTGCCGCCCCCTGGCTGATCATTGCCGCCCCCTGACTGATAACTGCCGCCCATTGACTGCTAACTGCCGCCCCTGGCAGAAAAATTCCGCGCCTGGCAAATCAATGCCGCCCCCAGGCAGATCACTGCCGCCCACTGACTGATGACTGCCGCCCCCTGGCTGATCACTGGCGCCTCCTGACTGAGAACTGCCCCCCCCTTGGCTGTTCATTGCCGCCCCCTGACTGATTACTGCCGCCCCCTGACCGATCATTGCCGCCCCTGGCGGATAACTGCCGCCCCCTGGGCCGATCATTGCCGCCCTCTGACTGAAAACTGAAAACCATTTTAGATAAACTACAATAATAATTTAATGCAGGCTTTGATAGCATGATATAAACATGAAAACACGCTATATTTAATACTTAATGTCTGGTATTTACTCCGGGATTTATTTTGTTCAGAAGGCTTTTTCGCGTGTCTATAGGAAAGTAAAGTAAACCACGTGTTTATTTGATCTTAACTACATGTGAATGCATATCTTCAAAAGCCTATCCAGCCGTATGACCCTGGCAGTTGGTGCGTCGTTAAAGGGAATGTGGCACCGTGGTCGAATCCTGGAATTTAGTGTTATTAGGCGTACTTTTAGTAAAAAATAATAAAACCACTCACGATTTCTCTGAAAAATGTACAAGCTCAATATTTGGTTTTTAAAAATACTCTTCTAGAAAAAGAAATAAATATCAGCTTGTGGATGATGTCACGATCTGGCAACCACTACCATACTTGAAACGCTCCAAGGGCTTCGATTGGCTGATGCTCATCGTGACGTCAGCATATGTCGTCATACCAGTAGCTCACAACAATGGCCGCCGGCGACGGGGGCTGAGGGGGGCTGGTGTCAGGTAGTTTTTAGCTTTTTTCTACGGAAATATCGAGTCCCAAGACAAATGGAATATGGAGTACTGGGTTTTCCGACCTGCTTTACAACTTGGCTATATCAGTGAAAATCACGTTGTGAGGGTGCCACATTCCCTTTAAACCCCAACAAAAACCCATCCAGGTTTCAGCTGAAACTAAGGCCATCGTGATATTATCCGACGTTGCCTGTTCACTTAGTTGTAAAATAACTCTCTTTTCAACATTTGTTTATTCTGCAGGAAGCATTCGATCAGCCGTTCCCCAGATGGGTATCCCAGCACCAACATCAACATCAAGTCAACACACACCCGAGGACGTCCCTCTTCCTCGTCATCGTTCCGATATATTTTGGCCATGCCATTTACCGTGTCCCTTTCCAGGAATACCTTTTTGCGGCCATTCATTGCCTCAAAAGATCATACAAGTTGTCATTGAAAATAAAACGGGATTCGGTGTTTCGTCTTTACTTTTTTTTGTCTGTTTTGTGCTCTTTTACTTTTCAATGGACCACTGTGGACCTCCACAGCCGACCTTAGCAATAGGCATGGCAGTTTGTGCGGGGAAACTGTCCATTTTATTATTCCTCTGGAGTATGTAGGTACACTGGACGCATGCCAGGTACGCTGGCGGATCCAGGGGGCAGAATGGGCTTAGCCTTCCTCCAAAAAAATATGTGGGGGACTAACAATACAAATTAACGCCCCCCTCCCGGTCGAAGACACAAAACCCAACACCACGCCAACACCACTTCACAACCACCCCCCCGTGGACACAATAAAGGCCACGCCAACGTAGTTTCCCACCCCACGCACCTCCCGGTCGACGAGCCCTGGTTAATTTTTGCCCCCCCACAAACAGGTGCGCTGGATCCGCCACTGGCCAGGCATCGGCCGCCGGCCGGGGTAACTTTCAGAACAATTCTCCACCCATGAACACAACTACATCGATTACAGAAAATCATCAATTTTTGCGCCAGGATAATCACTGGCAAAAGAAAGACAGACCACATCAAGGCTTTATAGCTTTACATTAAGAAGATGTTCGGCGCCTTGGCTTTTTATCTGCATCCAACTTAACTTCATATCATCAGCTTCTTCGCTTTGAACCCAACACGTACAAGAAGCCATTTTCTCAAGATAAAGAAGCAGAGGGCAACACATCTCAGAAGAACCAAGTTCTTCTGTAACAGGGTTGTAAGCAAGTGGAACTCTTTACCTGAACATGTGATAAGTGCGCCATCTACTAATGCATTCAAAGCAAGGCTGGACAAACATATCCTGTCCTAACACGTCCTTACCATGAAGTGGGCATTCAAATAGACTCTGTCTAACCTCAGCCCATAATACCTTAACCTTAGCTATGTTTAGCTAAAAACCAGGGGTGTAATTTTCCCCAAATCTTTGGGGGTGCTCAGCCGGTGGGGGCGGCACCCCATAGGGGCGGCGGCGTTGGGGGGCGGCACCCATTCATTGCACCAAATATGTTGTTCATCGCTTTTTGCACCTTTTATAGCGCAGAGAACATTCTATTTTATTGCTGGGCAGGTATTCTGCTGCTTTTGCCAAATGTGTTTGCTTTTTAGGCGACATTCCAAAGCTACATACACGTCTGAAAATAATCCAATCTGAGCTTTAAATATTTCCACGATCAGGGGCGCAGCCAGAGCTTTGGCATGGGAGAGCACACCACCTTTGAGGGGCACCCGGGAGAGAAAGGGCACTTTTAACGTGACCTAAAAACTTACTATATCTTATATAATATCAACTTTTGGGTACCTCTGGTCCATCCATACATGTATTTGACAGCACACGCGGCAAAAAACACTACAACGGCAAAAAAAGAACAGTACAATGGGTGCGCACCCTAAAATCCTATGGCCGGCCGGCATGACTACGCTGGACAATATTATAAAAAGCATGGGTAACAGTATAAGACAGCGAGAAAATACAGGGCAAGACAACCGTCGGGCCGGAGCCCGACCGCAGAGAGGGTCGCCGCGCCTCCACAACGGGCGACGATATCCCGCGTAGCGACCGCCGCAGCGGGCGGCGGGAGACGCCCAGGCGAGAGAGCGAGCGACCGAAGACACACAGCCGCAGAGATGACACCGCGCCGGACGGCGAGAGGCCGCCCGGGCGCAGCGGTCGACGGGGCGCAGCCGCAATGTGGCCGCCGCGGCGGGCGGCGGGAGGCCGCCCCACCACGGCGACCGAAGACATGAAGCTTCAGGCGGACGCCGCGCCGGACAGCGAGAGGCCGCCCGGACGCGGCGACCGCCGGGATGAGTCTGCAGAGTGGCCGCCGCGGCAAGCGGCGGGAGGCCACCCCACCGCGGCGACCGAAGACCCGCAGCCGCAGAGACGACACCGCGCCGGGCGGCGAGAGGCCGCCCGGGCGCGGTGACCAAAGACATGAAGCCGCAGGCAGATGCCGCGCCGGACGGCGAGAGGCCGCCCGGGCGCAGCGAACGTCGGGGCGCAACCGCCGAGCGGCCACCGCGGCGAGCGGCGGGAGGCCACCCCACCACGGCGACAGAAGACAGGCAGTCGCAGAGATGACACCGCGCCGTACGGCGAGAGGCCGCCCGGACGCGGCGACCGCCGGGATGAGTCCGCAAAGTGGCCGCCGCGGCGAGCGGCGGGAGGCCACCCCACCGCGGCGACCGAGGACCCGCAGTCGCAGAGATGACACCGCGCCGGACGGCGAGAGGCCGCCAGGGCGCGGCGACCAAAGACATGAAGCCGCAGGCAGACGCCGCGCCGGACGGCGAGAGGCCGCCCGGGCGCAGCAATCGTCGGGGCGCAGCCGTCGAGCGGCCGCCACGGCGGGCGGCGGGAGGCCACCCCACCACGGCGACAGAAGACAGGCAGTCGTAGAGATGACACCGCGCCGGACGGCGAGAGGCCGCCCGGACGCGGCGGCCGCCGGGATGAGTCCGCAGAGTGGCCGCCGCGGCGAGCGGCGGGAGGCCACCCCACCGCGGCGACCGAAGACCCGCAGCCGCAGAGACGACACCACGCCGGACGGCGAGAGGCCGCCCGGGCGCAGCCGCCGAGCGGCCGCCGCGGCGGGCGGCGCGAGGCCACCTCACCACGGCGACAGAAGACAGGCAGTCGCAGAGACGACACCGCGCCGGACGGCGAGAGGCCGCCCGGGCGCAGCGATCGCTGGGGCACAGCTGCAGAGTGGCCGCCGCGGCAGGCGGCGGGAGGCCACCCAACCACGGCGACCGAAGACATGAAGCCGCATGCTGCGCCGGACGGCGAGAGGCCGCCCGGACGCGGCGAACGCCGGGATGAGTCCGTTGAGTGGCCGCCGCGGCGAGCGGCGGGAGGCCATCCCACCGCGGCGACCGAAGACCCGCAGCCGCAGAGACGACACCGCGCCGGACGGCAACGGGCCGCCCGGGCGCAGCGATCGCCGGGGCGCAGCCGCAGAGTGGCCACCGCGGCGGGCGGCGCGAGGCCGCCCCGCCACGGCGACCGAAGACGTGCAGCCGCAGAGACGAGACCACGCCGGACGGCGGTAGGCCGACCGGGCGCGGCGACCGTCGAGATGCAACCGCAGGGCGGCCGGCAGGCGGCCGCCCCAGGCACGGCGACCGGCGAAACGCAGCCGCAGAGTGGACGTCACCCGCCCACCGCCGGACGGCCAGCCGCCGGCGACCCGCGGCGACACCAGCCCCCACCAGGGGCATCCGCGCCGGCCATCCGCGCCAAGCACCCGTGGCCTGGGAGCGCTGAAAGTAGATTCGGAATAAGTACAGCAGGAGAAAAAGGGCGGCCGCTTTGGGTTCATTAGTGGTTCACCGGAGAGACACGGAACACGAGTAGTTAGATTCGGATTTGGACAAGGTGGAGCGGGGGTGTGCTAATCAGCTCCGCGACGACCAACAATTCGGCCGCAAACCCCGACGACCGATTCGCGACCCGTTCGCGATCCCCCGCAACCACCAGCGAGCAGGCATTGGGAATACCGTCACGCGGCGCATACTGATTAGCCAGTCAAAAGACATGGGTTAGGCATGTAAGGTTTTAGCTTGGATGTGCCGACCAACCTCCTAGTAGTTTATTAACCAAGAACAGTTTTTGTTTTATTTTACACATTTATCTAACAGCTTTTAACTTTTAACAGGGCCAAGGAGAGTGGACTGTCAGGCGAGGAGAGCAGCATGGTGATTTCGACTTTGGCAGGAGGGAGTCGGAGGCTAGCCTGTACGACACCCCAAGCACGCCACATTCTAGGGACTACGCAAGACAGGGAAATTAGTGTGTGTTGATGGGCCCACTATCGAGGTAGGATATATCGTAAAGAAAGCATCAAGAAAGTATCCAAGAAAAAAGTGAGAAAGTGTGATGTTAGTTTTGTGTGAAAAAAACTAAGCAAAAATAGAATTGTAAACGATAATGATATTAGTAAGTGTCTAGGTATATTTTCTCGGTCACTGTTTTGAAGAAATATTTACTCAATGGGACATCGCCAATATTTGGTATTTTACGGGCTATAGTCCTGTTCCATGATCTGGGGGCAGATACAAAGAGGGAAAATTTTTTGTATCTAGTTGGGGCAAAAGGAACATGAAAGTGACTCTGGTGTCTTATGTTATAAGCGATTTGGGTTTGATCAATCAGATGAAGCATTTCTTTCATGGGGTCAGGAAGAGAATTGGTTAGATAACTGTGCAAGACTTTGAGCTGGGCTAATTCAATTTGGTCAGTTAATTTTATGATTTTGAATCTTTTAAATAACGGATCTGTGTGTGCTAGACGGTCAGCTTTTGCAATTATTCGGACAATCCTTTTCTGAAGCAGGCTTAACTTATTTAATTTATATTCAAATGTACTCCCCCAGACAGGCAGGCAGTAATTCAGGTAAGGCAGTACCAGTGAGTTGTACAGCAGGAAAGTGTGATCTGAGTTGAAGATGTGCTGTGATCGTCGAATTAGGCCTATATTCCTTGAGATGGTGTTTTCCACACTTCTGATGTGATCCGTCCACCTCAGATCCTCGCTAATGATAACCCCTAGATATTTAGTGGAGAATTTTCGGTGAAGTATTGTTTGATTCATTACAATAGTTAGGTCGTCATTGGGAGATGTGGAGAAAAACTGATAATTTGATTTTTTAACATTTAGAGAGAGGCGGTTACAGTGGAGCCAAGACGTAATTTGGGCGAGGCTATCACGAATTTTTGTGTCTAGGTCTATTCTACTTTCTGCAGTAAGGAGCAGGGCGGTGTCATCTGCGAATAAGTAAAATTTTGGAATATTTGTGGATTTATGTAAGTCATTAACACGCGCACTGGAGGGGGGGCCTCGGAGGCCCCCCCACCTGTTTTTCCACGGTGGCTTGAGAACCGCGCGTAGCCGAAAAACGATACTTGGCCACATTTAACAGAATTTAATAGCGCGTCGATTGGTGAAGACTTTTTGAAATCGGTCGAAAATTGTTTGACTTATAGGCTTTCAAAGTCAGACCTGCATTTTGAGATCGCTGTAAATGCGCGGTCGGACCAGTTAGCTTGCATTGGAGACCGAGTGGTGACGTCATAGCTCCATATAACCGGGATTATATGTCAAGGTCACTTCACATGAAAGTAAAGGTCAAGGTCAAATGTCACAGGTCAAGGTCTTATCTGCACTTTCAAGGTCACTGACCACTGTGCGTCCGGCTGAATGACGTTACCTGGTCTGACATACATTATGCTATGACGTCATCGATAGGGTACCCCAATACAAAGGTCAAGGTCAAAGGTCAAGATCAAAGGTCATTTGCAAAGGTCAATCGTCATTTCCCGCCAAACAGTGGCTATAGTGTTAGTCGAAGTGCACATTATAAGTAGTATACTATATTGTGACCTTAAAGGTCAATGACCTTGAATGACCTTGACCCAAAAGTTGTGGGGAAGCCTCTTTGAGACCTCTTCTCTATGAACCTTATCCGCCTTTAGCTTATTCCCGCCATTTTCCCGCAGAATCACAGCATTTACCAATCGATCCCCAGCATGGCCAATATTTGACCTTTAAGACCTCGTTTGACCTTGAAGATATTGACCCAGGTCAATGAAAATTGGTCATCATGTAGATCACCATAGCCCCCACCCACCTGCCAAGTGGCGTTTTTCTACACCTCTTAGTTTCCGAGACCTTAGGAGGGGCCTACCAGGCCCCCTCCAGTGCGCGTTAGTGCCAGACCCCCTCCAGTGCGGGTGTTAATGTATAAGAGAAATAGAAGTGGACCCAGAACACTGCCCTGTGCCGGAAAAGAGTGATGAGAGTGTACCGGGCCTGATCATGGAAATCGGTCGACTGATCAGGGTAGACATAACACTAGCGGACATCGACCACTGCCACCGTGTAGGAAAATTCAAGACCAAAACCAGACCCATCATAGTTAAGTTCGTTTCATTTCGGAAGAGGGCAGAGCTCTATGAAGAGAGAAAAACGATTCGAGATGCTAACATTGATGACGTATCCTGCTTCACTGACAACATGCTGAACAACATCTACATATCGGACTGTCTCACGCAATACAACAACTCAGTAATGTACATCGCACGTGAACTAAGGCGAGACAAGAAGCTAGCAGCAGCATGGAGTGATGTAGGACGAATGAAAGTGCGCTTGGAGGGCAATGGTCCAACGAAAATCATCAGGTCACTGGAGGATCTCAAGACTCTCGTCGGAGAACATCCAGCGTTTGACAAGTTCAACGCGAAACCGGACAACCACCAACTGGATGCCACTCCTCCAGACGCCGGCGCTGAAACCGCCCCTGCTCCTGACCTGCATTCCAGCCGGCCGAGACAGGGAGCGGGGTCAGCCACGGGACGGAGGGAGGCGCCAAACGCCCAGCCACCACCGCCAGGCGCCTCGACCCGCGCGAGGGCGGCAGGCCCCGCCCCTGCCAGTAGCGGCCCGGCCCGTGCCACGCCGCCGGGCATGCACCGCTCTGGCGGAGCGGGCAAACGCCGCGGCCGCGGCAGGTGACCAGTGCAACCGGAGCGGGGTGGAGTACGCGTCTGTGAGTGATACCCAGAATTAGCTATCGAAAACGCAATGATTCTCGGAAGATGGCCGATGATGCTCGCCCATCTCGTTCGATGTGCCGTTCGCCCTGCATGCTGACCACCGGCGCCGTCGCTGCTCCACCGTCACCGCCCGGCCGGGGGCGGAGCTGCTCCTCTCTGTACATCGGCGGGCATTTTGTGCCCTCTGCTTTGATCTTTGCGTACTACGTGCTACCAACAACTGTGTCAAAAAATATTTGAAAACTCTCTATAAACATGATAACGTAATTTCAAATGGCTTTTGGAATAATCTTGGAATGTTAAAACAAATCAGAATTATGTTGTTTATTGCAGGTATTGAAAAAAATCCAGGTCCCTTTAGACACAATTCTTTAAAAATATGTAACGTAAATCTAAACAGTATCACAGCTGAAAATAGGATCGATGAGCTTGAAGAATTCATAAATCAGAACAACATTGGGATCGTTGGGCTTTGCGAGATAAAACTAGACAATTCCATAGACGATTGCATTTACAAAATAAGAAATTTTCACGCCCCAATCACTAGGCACAGGAACAGAAGGGGAGGTGGGGTCGCTCTTTACTGTCATTCATCTCTGGCGGTCACAAGATTAGAAAATTTAGAGATAGGAGAAATAGAATGGGTCTGGGCAAAAATAAAGGTTAACGACATCTCTCTAATAATATGCTGCATATATATTCCACCTCACGTTAGTGCTGAATCACAAGATTTGTTTCTGGAATACCTAACAGAAAGTATCAATTTAGCTCAAACATTCAACCCTACCAACATAATTGTAATGGGAGACTTCAATGCAGGAAACTTGTATCTAAAAAATAGCTTTTTGAACCACACGCCTATAACTTCTTTTGAACGTAAATTATATCAGGCAGCAAATGTCTTAGGACTTTCACAGACCATAGAAGAGCCAACCAGAGTCCAAGATAACACCCACAATCTAAGAGACCTATGTTTCGTGAAAAATAGGGATATGCTGGAAGATCAGGGATTGCTATCCTCGTTTTCTCATCTCGACCACTTTCCTATTTATATTTCTATTAAAGTAAAAATTCACCCTCCAGATCTAGCTAGTAAGACTGTTTGGGACTATGAAAAAATGGACGTTAATCGACTGACTAACATATTGATGACTTCTAAAGATGACTTCCCAGTTCTGGGAAGACATAGTTGACAGAGACATTGACGCTGCCGTGGACGAATTCACGACGACGCTACTAAGTGCAGCAGAGGCAGCAATACCTTCGAAGATAATTAGTTCCAAATCTAAAGACAAACCCTGGATGACTGCCTCTATAAAAAGATCCATCAAAAAACGAGACAGACTATTTAAAATAGCCAAAGAAATGCAGAAGAAATTCGCCTATCCAAACCAACCAGCCAATTCAAACCAACCAGAAGTTAAAATAGCATGGCAAAAATGGAGAGAACAAAGAAATCATACTACAAGCGAAATTCGGCGACATAAAAACATTTACTTTGAAGGAAAATCAAGGCAGCTCCTCCAATGTAAAAACAATCCCCATAAATACCATTCTATTTTGCGTGAAATGACTGGTCGATTCAAAGAAAACGAAATCCCACCTCTTGTCACAGAAAAAGGGCAAATCATCAATGAAGAAATTGAAAAAGCAGACGCGTTAAACAATTTTTTTGCATTACAGTCTACATTAGAAGGATCTGATAAGGAAATTCAACAATCAAACCAACCTGATAACCCTATCCCTGAAATAGGCCCAGTTCAAATAACACAACAAGGGGTACTAAACGAGCTTAATAATCTTAACTCTAATAAATCGACAGGGCCTGACAACATTCCCCCAAAACTATTAAAACTAACAGCACTATTGATATGTGAACCCCTCTCCAAATTATTTAATAAATCACTTCAAGTAGGAGTTTTCCCCTGTTCCTGGAAACTAGCAAACATAAAACCTATCTTCAAAAACAAAGGCTCACCCTATGACATTTCCTGTTACAGACCCATTAGCTTACTATCATGCATATTAAAATATTTGAGAGAATTATCTTCAGGAAAATATATCAGCACTTAACCGACAATGACCTACTGACCGAGAGACAAAGCGGGTACAGACCAGGACATGGAACGCAACTCCAAATTTTCTACCTTTCCCACAAGCTTTACGAATCGCTAGACAAAGGACAAGACTTTACCACGATTTACTTAGACATATCCCGGTACTTTGACAAAATATGGCACAAAGGACTTCTATATAAATGCAATCACGAATTTGGACTCAATACACTTCTAACATGGCTAAAATCGTATCTGGGAAATAGAAAGCAGCGAGTTTCTATCCGAAATTCACACTCTTCTCTCCTAACTCTAAACGCTGGCTGTCCTCAGGGATCAGTCCTTGGGCCTCTACTAGCACTGTTATATCTAAACTCGCTCTCAAAATTGACAGAAAATGATGTTCTCTCCTTCGCAGACGACACGTCATTACATGCTTCTTTTTCAACTGACTCACTTCAATCAGCCCAAAACTCTCTCCAATCAGATCTCGACAAAATACATCAGTATGGACAGGACTGGTTAATAACATTTAATCCCTTGAAGACTATACAACAAACATTTTCTCTAAAAAATCAGAATCTTGCCCCAAAACTTCATTTTGGTGGACAGCCAATACCCGTGGTAGACCAACATAAACATTTAGGCATAACGTTTTCAAAAGACCTGAGATACAAGGAGCATGTCAATAAAATTATTCGTAAAGTCAACATAACCCTCAGCCCAATTTACCCGGTGGCTAAATTCCTGACCAGATCTGTTCTAGACCAAATTTACAAGACCTACGTAAGACCTCACTTTGATTACTGCGACATTATTTACGACGGACACATCACGACATATGACGCAATCAGACTAGAACGACTGCAGAACCGGGCGGCAAGACTAGTAACTTGGACACATTTTCGCACACCAACTGACAAATTAAAAGAAGATCTTGGCTGGGAAAATTTGGAAACTCGAAGGAAAATGCATAAGTTAGGTTTTCTCCACAACCTATTAAACAACCCAAACATACCACAGTATATAAAGAACTTAATACCACTAACAAGACAAAACGAAACTGAAAGACCCCTGCGAAACAGCGAAATGAGGACCATCCTAGAACACAAAACACTAAGCTTCAAAAAGTCATTCCTCCCCAGCACGATTGAATTATGGAACAAACTTTCTCCGGATGTTAGGAGCATAACTTCAAAAAAGCCATTCCGCCACAAAATTAATCATATATTTGGAGCTCCGCAGCCACCAGGGTTTTATCTAATAGGACCAAAAAAGGAAAACTCTCTTCTGACTAGACTAAGAGTTGGTATGAGCGACCTCAACTCCCATAAATTTATAATCCAAGCTATTAACTCCCCCCATTGCAGCTGTGGCCATGCCAACGAGAACCCTCATCATTTTCTGTTAAAATGTCAGGTATATAACGCGGCAAGGATAGAGATGTTTAACAGCATATCTGAAAATATGGAAGTAAATCTGAATACGCTTACAAATACAAACAAACTGAAAATTATTTTGCATGGTTATGGATTATCACCCGGAAATCAGGTATTGGTAGCACGTAGCGTCCAAAAATTTATGAAAGATTCACACAGATTTCATAGCGACTCCTAAACTCCGAAATCTGATCATATTTGATGGCTCCGACCTCTGGCGGGGGCGTTGGCGGGTGGTGTGGCGCGACGCTGGTTGTGATTGATACCGTTAACCCGAATGGAATGTTACTGGGCTAGGCCTCGGGCGACTGTCTCGGCGGAGATTATTGTTTTTGAATGGAGATGCGAGAGGTACTCGATTTAAGCACTTAGGTGCTTTTGTACCAATTGCAATGAAATGTGCACGTGTAAACTGTTATTATGTTAAATATATGTCTGTCTGTCTGTCCCATGGTGAGTTTGCACGGAGTAGTTGACAGGTTTCCATTAAATTTAACAAACTGGGAGCGGTTTTCTAAATAAGAGCAAATAAATTTATGAGACGTTCCACGGAAACCATAGTATCTTAATTTAGAAAGAAGAATTTGGTGATTTACAGTGTCAAATGCCTTGCTAAGATCTAGGTAAATAGCTACTGATAATTTTTTGTCGATCATGGCAGAAGTTATATCATCATACAGGAGAGCAATTGGCATGAAGGTGCTATGTTTTTTTCGAAATCCGAATGGTCGAAATCCGAATTTTTCGAAATTCACCTTGGTCCAAGAAAAATGCAAATCAAGCATTGACGGAGAAAGAAAACCGAACTAATACCAGAAAGAAAGAAAAGTGTCACCGAAATCTCATGAAAATAGCCAGAATACGACTTTTTGGGATAGATTTAAGGACAAATCAGCCAACTCATGCAAGTACTTGACATCAGAGAGAAATCAGTGGAGCCTGTGATATCTGTCACTATGTGCAAGATAAGACATATTGGAGTCGAAAATTCATTTGTTATGCCCACTGGTTTTGTCGTCACGAGTGAGCCCTGGCTGAACGCGGATTAAGTTCCCCGGCTCCCACAATGGCCGTGGGAAGAGGTGTAGCATAGTGACATTGGACGAATACAATTTTTGTTGCCGGAATGATTTGGGAGATACCTTTTTTAACGCGCTTAAAAGTTTCATATTTTTAAGGATCGGTCCCATTTGGAGTAAAGAAAAAGTAAACAGGCTGGTTGTTTGGATGGGGTTGATGTGACAGGGCTGAAAATTGTGAAAAACTAGTTCTTCATTCATTTAAATTAATTAGTACAAATCCTGGTTCAGGGGACTATGCTCTGAGCTCAGGGGCACAAGTCTTTTTATCACCCCAGCCCAGAATCCACCAGCATAATAAGGAATTTATTTAACCCGGAGTGCCTAGGCATCACAAGCCTTTTTAGCGATGAAGGCTCATTCCTCGTTAGCTCCATTTTACAAGTGGAGTTTGCACTGTGTTCTTATTCCCCATCTATTCAAGACCAGCTCAGGGGCCCCTAGTGTGGATCAGAGTCCTCCAGAGCAGCTGCCCCTCATTCCCCCAGTCAGGGTCCTGAAATTGCTCTCACGCAAGGTGGAGAGTGAGGCCAAAATCCCAAAAAGAGGCCAAAATCCCCCACTTTCTTAACATGCCTCATTTTTATCGTTTAGTATTTCCAGGCTTACAAGTCCCATCACAGCCTTTTCTTGGACATGCTTATTGCTTCTTACCAAACCAATAGTTTTTCAGGATAACACTTTGATTTAGGACTGTATTTATATGCCTTCAAAATATAAGCAGCAACTACCACCAACTTTTGTTTTGACTGACAGTAGATGAGAATATCTGTTGTAGAATGGAAGTGAAGATCATCATTCTGCTACCTCCTAGAGGAATGAAAATATTTTGACGCTCCGCAATTGTAGGTACCTCATATATAGGTACCTCATACCAAGGTGCCACATTCCCTTTAAAGGGAATGTGGCACCTTGGTCGAATCCTGGAATTCATTGTAATTAGGGGTACTTTTAGCTGAGAATCATCGAAGCGTCCATTATTTCTCTGACAAATGTACAATAAACTCAATATCTTCATTTTTAAAATGCTCCTCTAGGGGAATAAATAAAAATCTGCCTGTGGATGATGTCATGATCTGGCAGCCACTACCATATCCAATAGGCTTCAAGGGCTTCGATTGGCTCATACTCACCGTGACTTCAGCACAGAGGTGCAGAAAGTATGCTGGCTGTCACAAACTCAATGCGACGTATGCCTCCTCTGTCACACATAGCTGGAAATCATAACTGTAGACTTGAATACTATTTCCAATATGCTGAATGTCATCTACCTGTATCTTACTTTTTGCAGCAGACAAGGTTCAAGCACCAAGCCATTACACCTTGAAAGTAGTAAACTGTGTTTTAATTTTTAGATCATGTTTTTGTTTTTGGAATGAAAATTTCCCATTATGGATCATTGTTTCCAGTATTGGGATCATAACTATTATTGGCAACTCCGACTGCAGTTTCCCCCAATGACATGCATTTCCCTTTTTTAAGAAGTTTCCATTTTTGGAAGGAGTATTTCCAATTATGGTACATTTCCTCATGATTAAATGTGGCAATTATCATGAAAATAATTATTATTGGGAACTAATCTATAAATGGGAGCATACACCTACACACAATTGGGAACCCTGATCACAGCTTCCCCCCCTTCACCACTGCCGCCCTTCCTTATCACTTCCACTCTGGTTCGCGTCGCTCCTAGTCCATAGCTATTGGCCCTGGCTCATCACTGCCGCCCTCGACTTATGATTTTGCCTTGTTTCTTGCCGCCCCGGCCAATCACTGTCGCCCCCAGCTTATCACTTCCATCCTAATTTGCGCCGTTCTTAGTCCATAACTGCCGCCCTGGGCTCATCACTGCATCACTGACGTTTACCTCCCCTGTGCGTTAGAGTAAAATAAAAGGCGTTAGGGCAAAAATAAAGGGCATGCACGGGTACAGAGAAGGTGCCATTGTTCTTACTATTTAGAGAACAATACACGCATTGTTTGGAGCACTATCGGTGTTTTTACTTTCTTTCCTCGTAGTGATTAAAGGGAATGTGGCACCTTTATAACGTGATTTTAACTGAGATAGCTAAGTTGTAAAGCATGCCGGTAAACCCGGTAGTCTATATATCATTTGTCTTGAAACTCAAACTTTCCGAAGAAAAAAGCTAAAAACTATCTGAAATGTATCCCTCATGTACCCTTAGCAGTAGGCCACAGTTGACAGCCATGTTGGTGTGACGACATATGCTGAAGCAGAGGTGCAGAAACTTGCCAACTCGGCTACTGGAGTTTGTGTCACATCTACGAAAATTGAGGTGCATAAATGTGACAAAATAGGGATCCTGACTCTATTTTTCAAAATCAAACCACATATTTTCCAAATACAGAATCAAACGTGAAGGGAATATTTTAATTTAGCAAGTCTGGTCTTCAATTGCACAGCGTACCATCAGTGATACAATATTGGTACTGTGTTCAGTTTCTACTAAAACGAGGGACGCCCGCTGCAGAAAACCCGGAAACCGCTGTCACAGTTGCCAGATTTTAACATGCAGTCCAATGGTGCCGATTGTTAGTAGTTGCCAGAAAGTTGCCGCCTAGATGCCCAAAATGTGACAGTCAATTTTTTCGAGAAATAGAAGATTGTGGGAATATTTAAGGCATTAACGATAACGCAGATACGTTATCAAGTACTTCTCTGTCCATTTTGTCAGGGTAAATTCTATTTTAAGTGTGAGTCTCTTCGATTTAGCGATCCCTATTTTTTGAATTTAGTATTAAGTACGCCTAAAAGCTACTAAGAAAAGTACTAAATGAGTGAAAAATAAACATAGCTGGGCAGCAATTCTACTCAGGCTACGCAACAGCGACAAGACAAGTTCGAAGTGTTTATGTGATGTAGAGCCAGATGTAGAGCCTGCCACAAAATGTAAACAGGCGGGAACCCACTGCTTCTGAGGGCATATTTATTAGGTATATCTGAAATAAGTGCAGGCTAAAACTAGCTGGAATAAATAGTGCTGCCCATGGCTAATCTAAGATGAATGTAGACTTCTTTGAGACTGATGCACTTTCACATATCAAACTTGGTTTTTCATTCCTTAGCTTGCTTGTGCCTTACCTTATTTGTGCCCTAGATCAAGATTGGTTAGGTAGATTTGGAGCTGAGGAAGTTGGGAGAGTTGGCGCCAGCAACAGACTGGCAAAAACAGTAATTCAGGTGAGATTTCATGATCAAATTGTCATGTCAATACTGTACAGATAGCAAATGTGTGCCAATGCAGTCCTCCACAAAGTGTTAAAACACAGACTGAAGAGGGGCCCGGCACTAACGTGCAGTGGAGTGGGCCTAGTAGACCCCCTTCTCATCTCAGAAAATCTTGAAAAAAGAGACTTCGAAAAACGCTGGTTGGGGGTGTGTTGCTTACTACCAGTGGTAGTAAGCAACACACAGGACCTGTACTGCATAGAGTTAAAGCATGATTTTGACTACACTGGATCTTTCTTTGGTATGAGACTTCCAATACCTCTGTACCTATTAGGCCAATAGTCGTAATTTTACATCTATGCAGGGTAGTTGCCTCAGAGTTTTTACTGCAAGAAGGAATGACCAGGCAGGTGATAATTGGGGGTGGGAGGCAAATTTTAAGCATTTGATCTGTAGGGGTCTGGCGTACCACTCAGTTTCCTGTCACTTCCTTCACTTTCCCTTCGCCCAAATTTACAAAGAAAGCTTTATCCGCTGCAGTCTACTCACCTTCGCCCTCTGCACTGTAGAGAAAACATTTACCATCACGCTGCCAAATTCTGTCATATTCTTGTTGGATGCGGATTGACGAGAATCCGATTGAAACCCGGTTTCCACTGCCAAAAGCTCTTTCCGCATCGTGCTTGTATCCGGATGCACCGTCCGATCGTGATTGAAATTGTGTATGAAACCTAAGCCAATGCCACGATTACTTTACTTACAATGCGGCTTACCTTGTCCGTGGACGTTGGTGGATGTCAATAAGTAAAGCGCACAGAATACAACCACACGCGTGGCAGCCATCCTTGTCAAGTGCCCTCATGTCAGCTGCTACTACTCTCTTATACCAGGCCAGCAGAGGCGCCAGCAATACACCCACTTAAAATCGGAAAACTGGTGTGTAATCTCGGTAAGGCATGACCGGGATGAAATACTGGTGTTTGATTTGATGTGGCTTACTGCATGTAAGATTTCCAGTCGGACACGAAGGGGTTAACACGCGCATAGGCGTAGGAACCGGGGGGGGGCCAGGGGGCCACTGGCCCCCCCACTTTTCTGTGATGGGCCCCCCGCAACGGAGATAAGAATATCAACAACTGTAATATCAAGCAAGAAACTCAAACTGGCCCGATAGCTTGCCCCAGATCCCCGTTAAACTTACCCCCTAAACTAAGTTGAGGTCCTATGCGTCAATTTTAAGGTCCCCTGAGCTTCTCGGGGCCCCTGAACTGGCCCCTGATGCCATACGAGCTAATCTGGACCCCTTGAGCTGAACTGAGGGCCCCTGAGATGGTTTGGGCAGCATGAACTGTTTGTTCTAGGATGCCTAAACTGAGCTAGGAACCGTGACCTTGAACAGGGCCCCGTGAGTTGGCCAGACCCTATATGCACCGACCTGGGGGCCCCTGAGCTGAGCTGGGACCGTAAAGTTAATATTGTCCTTTGAGCTAATCTGGATCCCCTATGATGCACAAAAGACCCTAAACTTATCTGAGGCCCCTGCACAGTAATAGGACCCCTGCCCTAAAATTAGGTTATAAGCTTTGATTTAAACCATGAACTGTTCTGAAACCCCATATATGCCGACAAGGGGCCCCTGGATGATCCGGGCCCTTAAGCTTATCTGGTCATCAGAGCTAATATGGGCCTCTGTGTTGAACTGAGGGCCCCTGAGATGGTCTGGGACCCTCTATAAGGCTTTACAGCCACTGACCTAGCGGCTGTGAGCCTGAATGGGCCTCTTGAGATGTTCTGACAGTTGCGTAGCCAGGGGAGGGGTTCCCTGGGGTCCGCGGACCCCCCCTGGGCTGACCTTATGCACTAAAAACACGAACATTGATCTCGGGGGCCCCTGAGCTTGGTCTCGGGGGGCCTTCTGAGCTTGGTCTCAGGAGACCCCGATAGTCGGTATCGAGGGCTCCACGCTCCAGAGTGCCGAATACGCTGATGTATTGATGTATTGATCTTGGGAGACCCCTGTGCTCACTCTCAGGGGATCCCGAGCTTGGCCTCAGGGCCCCGAGCTTGGTCTCAGGGGCCCCGAACTTGGTGTCTGGGGCCCCTCTGAGCTTGGTCTCAGGGAGCTCCCGAGTTTGGTCTCAGGGTGCCCTTCGAGTTTGGTCTCAGGGCCCCCGAGCTTGGTCTCAGGGGCCCCCGAGCTTGGTGTCAGGGACCTCTCCGAGCTTTGTCTCAGGGGTGCCCCCCAAGCTTGGTCTTAGGCCCTCTTCTCCCCGAGCTTAGTGTCAGGGGGCCCTCGAACTTGGTCTCAGGGGGGCATCCGAGGGCATCTGATGCATAAGGCTGACCGTATGCACTGGAAAACACGAGCATTGGTCTCAGGGGCCCCTGATCTTGGTCTCAGGGGCCCCCGAACTTGGTCTCAGCGCCCCCCAAGCTTTGTCTCAGGGGCCCCGAGCTCGGACTCACGGACCTTTCGATTTTGGTCTCAGGGCGTGCCAGAGCTTGGTCTCAGGGCCCCTCGAGCGTGGTCTCAGGGGACCCCTGAACTTGGACTCAGGGGCCCCGAGCTTATTCTCACGGGCCTTCCGAGCTTGGTCTCAGGGGCCCCCGATCATCGATATCGAGGGCTCTGGAATACCGAACATTGATCTCGGGGGCCCTTAAGCTTGGTCTCAGGGGCCCCTAGCTTGATCTCTGGGGACAACCAAGCTTGGTCTCAGGGGGCAAACTTGGTCTCATGGGCCTTTCGATGTTTGGTCTCATGGGCCTTTCGATATTGGTCTTACGGGGTCTCCAGCTTGGTCTTAGGGAACCCTCGAGCTTGGTGTCGGGGGGCCCTCGATGGTCTCAGGGAGCATCCGAGCTTGGTCTCAGGGTCCCCTCGAACTTGGTCTCAGGGGCCCCCGAGCTTGGTCTCAGGGGTTCAGGCCCCCTTGGGGTACCCCCGACTATTGAAATCGAGGGACTCATGAGTGAGGCACGAGCATTTGCCTCATGACACCCAGAGTTTGGTCTCAGGGGCCCCAGGCTTGGGTTCAGGACCCCCAAGTATCGGCATCGAGGGGCTCCAGAGTACTAAGCATTAGTCTCGAGGAGGGGCTCGAAATATTGATCTTGAGGGCCCCGGAACATCGGTGTCGAGTTACTCCTGAGAAAAGCGCGAGCATGGGCCTAAGGGTGCCCCTTGAGCCTGATCTAAGTGGGACCCCGAGCTTGGTCTTAGGATCCCCCGGGCATCAGTATCAAGGGGCTCTGGAGTATTGGTCTGGGGAGAGCAATTATTTTAGGGGCCTCCAAATGGTGCTTTCTGAGGGCCCCCGAAAGTGTGGATGCAGTGGTGTAGCCAAGGGGGCCCTAGGCGTCCGCAGACCCCCACCCCTTGGGCCAATCTGAAGCACTGCAAAGGATTCTCTGATCACATGGCCCCCAAAATTAGTCTCAGGGGCCCCTGAAGATTCGTTCTCAGGGCGTCCCGAGTCGGCCTCACAGAGCCCCACCCTGAGAGTCGGTCTCAAGGCCCCCGAAAGTAGATTTCGGGGGCCCCTGAGGGTTGGTATCAGGGGCCCCAAAAGTCGGTATCAGGGGCCCCGGGAGTCTGTCTCAGGGGAGGGAGGCCGAGCTAGTCTCAGGGCCCCCCAGAGAGTGGTTCTCAGGGCCCTGCAACAGTCTATTTCAGGGGGCCCCTGAGAGTCAGCCTCAGAGAACCCCAAGAATCTGTCTTAGGGGACCCTGAGATTTGGTCTCGGGGGTCCCCTGAGAGTCTGTCTCAGAGAACCCAAAGAGTCAGTCTCAGAGCACCCCAAGAGTCGGTCCCGGGGGCCCTCATAGTCTCACGGGCTTCTCTCTCAGGAGTCAATATTTACTTTCAGGTGGCCCCGCGAGTTAATCCGGGGGTCCGAGAGTTAGTCTAATTTGATCCGCAGAGTGCTGGTTTCAGGGGACCACAGAGGGATAATTTTGGGAGCCCTCGAGATTTAGCCTCAGGCTGTGCCCCCTCCCCCAAGTTTTGGTATAAGCGGCCCCGAGAGTCAATCTCAGGGAGCACCCAAAAGTTAGTGTCAGAGGGCTCTCGGGTGTCAGTCTCAGGGACATCCGAGAGTTAATCTCGGGGTTCTGAGAGTAATTCCCAGAGGTGCTCCCGAGTTTTGGTCTCACGGACCCCGAGTCAGCCTTAGCCCTGGGAGAGCTAATCTGGATCCTCCGAGAGTCAGTCTCAGGAACGCCAAAGACTCAGTCTCAGAGATGATTCCGCCACCACCACCCCCCGGGTGTTTGTCTCAGGGGCGCCCTAGAGTAAGTCTCAGAGGGCTATCGAAAGTCATTCCCAGCCCCCCTCCCCCATCCCAAAGACAGCCTCAGGGAACCCCAAGAGCTAATCTGGAGGGCAACGATATTCAGTCTCAGCCCCCTCCAGAGCAAATCTGGGGGGCCCAATTATTGGTCTCAGAGGTGCTTTCGATAACTAATCTCAGGAGTCACGAGAGATTCTCAGGGGCCCCAGTTTTGATCAAGAGGCGCCGTGAATCGGTCTCAGAGACCCCCTGAGATCTAATCGGGAGAGCGGCCGAAAATTAGATTTGTGAGTGCCGACAAGTGTTGGTCTTAGGTGGCCCCAGAGCTCAAATAAAAATTTGCAAAATCAGATGCCTCGGAAAAAATGTATCTGCCCCTATTGCGTACTAAAAAAGGACAAATTGAAACATGTCGATCAGGCACCATTACCGAAGGAGAGGCAAAAATTAATATAATTTTACCATAAGAGCAAATCGAACAGGGTCTTCAGTCAATTTTTAATCTATTAGCTTGACACCAATGACTACATTCCTAAATATTCTGAAATAAACAACTTTCAAATATGTTCGTAGGAAACCAGACAAACAAGGGTAATGACAGAAATTGATGAGCATAATCCCAAAAAGGAAACTAGGTATGAAAGGTTGAAAATAACAATAACAGAGTGGGCCAAGGCGATAGATATCGTGGGCGCCTTTTGTCTTGGTAATTTGCTCGTTTACATGATAGCAAGGGTAAGAAAGTAACTGGATCTCAACAGGATCTGTCGATGGAATAGAGGATATGTAACGTTCAGAACACACTACCATATCCCTTATATTTTTATTCGTTTCGTTCCGTTTCTGATTAAAGAGTTCATGGATTCCACACCGGGAAATAATTGTTAATCGTTTCCCGTAGAAGACCATTTCTTCGTACTCAAAACGACTGACCTCCAATAACATGTCTGATTACCCAAGTGAATTGAGGTAGACTCAGGTTTAACATCATGCGCGCATCAACATTGAAGTTCCCGAAATATGGCACAAAGCTGTTATTATAGCCACGCTACCAAATAAGGTATGGGCCATCCTTAATATTTGGTGACCTTAGTTTACCAACACTTGGTCGGATGGAAAAAAATCAAGCTATAAACAAAATAAGAATAAATGCTTAAAAAGGCACAACAAAATTTCCTTCGTGTGAATTTTATAATATCAGAATACTATACAAAAGATATATGAGATGGACCCCGGTTACTAAGGGGACCCCCCGGCCTGGGGCCCCCGATGGTAGTCGGACCCCTCCTGGGCCGAATCCTGGCTACACCACTGTGTTTTGAGACTCTATATCAGCCACCCTGGGACCCCCTTAAGCCTAGCTGGGGCCCTGAGCTAATCTGGGTACCCCTGTGCTTAACTGGGGCCTCTGAACTGGTATGGGGGCCCTGAACTCTTCTAGGGTTTCTGGGCTAAGCTGGGGGCCGTGAGCTTGAATGGAGCCCCTGAGCTGGCATGAGAAGGGACCCTATATCAGCCGATCTGTGCCCCTGAGCTGAGCTAGCCTGTGCTGAACAAGAGCCCTGAATTGGTCTGGGGCCCCTGAACTGTTCTAGTCATTGAGCTAAGCTGGGATCCGTGAGCTTGAACAAGCCCCTTGAGCTGTTTTGAGACCCTACATAAGTCGATCTGGTGACCTCCGAGCTGAATCGGGCCCCTAAGCTAATCTGGCACACTGTGCGAATCTGGGGCTCCCCTGTGATGAGCTCCTAGGGGTCCTGTGCTTATGTAGGGCCCCTTGATAAGCTGGTCCCGAGGCTAATGCACTGGTCTGGGCCCTTGAGCTGACTGATCTGGATTCCTGAGCCATGGTCTGGACCTTGAGGCCCTCCGAGATAATTTGGCGTCCCCTGGGCGGCATATGCATAAGAACCGGGGGTCAGGGGGATACTGCCCCCTTTTTAAGGTGGGCCCCCGCAACGGATATACAAATATCAGCAACTGTAATATAGAACAAGAAACCCTAAACGGGCCCGATAGCTTGTCTTGGAATGTTTAAGTTCGGTAGTACGCTGCCTGAAGGCCCTGGAGGAGGAGCGCTTCGTAAAAAAGCCAAGGCACCTACTACCCGAGTGTTTCCAAACGAGTCCCGAGAACTGGGCCCAATCAAACTCCATCCCATATCAATCCCAACACAAAGCATGAATCGGACAGGAACCCCGCACCAAATGCCGAGCAACAGTCGTCCCTGAGCCATCGAAAGGCGCGACGTTTTTCGATGCCAGGATTACATGGCGTCGCCAACTCTTTCCCTGTTGGAGGGGTTTCTTGGGAGTCAAATTGCTCCTTGCACAAGGAATCTGCCGTGCCTTAAACCCGGGTTGGTTGCGGGGAAGGCAGTTACTAACCACTACAACACCATGCCCACACCTCCTCGGCATCACAAAGCTGGCCATCAAGTACCTACGTTGCACTTGCAGTCATGCCGGATCTCTGCATTTTAGGTACTGAAATATAGCTAGGCGTCTTTATTGTGATCAGCCTTTACCTAAATCAATCTCTAATGATGGAAAGAAGGGATCAGTAATAACCTAAATGAATTTTCCCATTTTTGTCATTAAATAAGCAAATACAAGTTGAGTAGGCATAGCGAAGTGAGGCTATTTGGTATCAAAGCATTGCCTGTAGTTTTCTAAACAGTTTCTAATTTTGTAAATGTGATGAAAGGGGCCTAAACATCTGTAAATATAAGAAAACGCGTTCGTGGTGAAAAATGATTGAAATACTCCAAAAGAGCTTAACAATGTAATGTATTTGAAAAGAGTCTAGGTGAAAATAAAAAAAATATTTTTTTATGCGTTTTACTATGATTTATTATATCATAATAGGTACAACTCGAAAACATAGGGCAAAATTTATTTTCTCAATTTTCCATGTATTGACATCTCAGTGTGCATGCATGCCTTATTGACACCAAACGAGCTAACAAAAAAATTATAAGTATGGGCCCCCCGTGGACTGGGGCCCCCTTGAGGTGGGCCCCCTCTAAGGTTGGCCCCCCACTTTTCAAACCCTTCCTACGCCCCTGAACACGCGCATTGACGGGGTCTGAGCCACCTTCATTTTGACGGGGGTACCCACACCCCCTCCCCCTCTAAGATCTCGCGAACCACGCTAGGTAGCGAAAAACAGTAGACGGCGTTGGGTAGCAGGCCATCCACATCTCTATAAAAAATATTTGAACCATTTTTTGTCAGGTTATATCTAAGGTCACTAGAGGTCAAAGAATGTCATCACAGGGATAACATATAGATGAAGGTTTTCGGTCATTATATCTGAACAAGTAGAGATAGAGCAAAACAATTTTAACGATTGGAATCCTCACAGCAAGCCAAATCTTTTGATATATAATCTTGCATTGCTATGTCAAATCAGGAAAAACATGGAATTTGACCAGACATGAGGTCAAAGTCAAGTTTTTTTTGGGGGTGAGGTGGCTTAGTGGATAGCACCCTTGTCTTCTAAGCCACCGGTCAAGGGTTCAAGTCCCGGCGGAGCCTCTGAATAAGTCGATCTGATCCCCAAAATCCCTTCCAACAGGGTGAGAGTTGGCGACGCCGTATGACCCTGGCAGTTGGTGCGTCGTTAAACCCCAACAATTGTTATAAAGTCAAGTTTTTTATAATGTATTTTCACGCTTTGTTCACATCACAATAACTGACATAGTGCTTACGCTAGACATAGTGCCCTCGCATCACTTTTCCACAAGCTTCAAAAACTGACCTGCTAAAAAAACAGCCTCCTTTTACATCGCACTAACTCACTTAACATCGCATCACATCGCCTCTAACTTCAATTCTCCTCAAACTTGCCCAACCGTCTCTCTCGAACGAATAAGCCGTTTTGTGAAATCGCACTACAACACATAACATCACATCGCCTTGTCTCTCACATCACATCTCCTCAAGCTTCCAAAACTTTCCCGTTCGAAAGGATACCCACAATGTAACCTTTTACTTCACCTTTCCTCAATATTGTAATCGCAACGATATGAAACGAACAATGCTGAATAAATGCGTATAGCAAACAGACAGCGGACACTTGACGGCGGATATCAGCGTCAGGACATCAACGGACGGAGTTTTTTACCTGAGTGGACTGTCAATAATATTCGTGAACATTTATTCTTGCGTCGAATTCATAAATGTGAGAAGAGACCACTTTTTGTGTATTGAGCTAGTGTTGAGTTCATAATGCTGCATTGTGTTCTATTGTTCTCTCGTTGTTTAGTGCTGCTATGAAATTTGCCAGGCTTGGTTTCTTTTTTGCGAGTTTTGATCTGTAGACGACATATTTTGCAACTATAACTACAAGTGTTTGACTGGCGTTGCACTCATCAAGAAGAAACCATTTACTTTGTGTTAGGTCCAATGCGAAGTGATTTTGAGTCAGAAAACTTGAGATTTGCGCTACGTATAATTGAGTCCACCGACACTGCCAGAATAGGTGGCATATAGTTTCTTCGTGCACTTCACAAAACGTGCAGGTAGGATGTTCTGCAATTCGTATTAAGTACAGAAAGTGGTTTGTGGCTAGGATTCTCTTCAGCAGTTTAAAATGGAATGTTTGCAGGCACACCGACCTTGTCACTGAGGCTACTTTGACTAACGTTTCCTTTTGGTAATCACCTATGTCTCGTATCTACTTGTCACGTTTTTTTCTATCGTCTGTTTCGCAGTGTATGGAGGAAATGAGTTCTGAATATGCTACTCTTCCAAGTTTTGTTGTGCTTGCCACCAATTCGATTTTGAATGGCAACATAGGTCTCGCTATTACTATGTCGCTACCCTGGTTGTGCACTTCGCGAGAAATAGATCGCATTACTGATTCATAGTCTAGAAAGCTCATCTTGACGCGGTAAATTCTCTCTATTTCTGATTTAGACATAAAAGCTCCGGTTCTAACATTCCAGAGATATCCTATGAACCGTACACCATTTGTATCTCATCCTCTCACAATACTTCTCCTAAAACGGGAGAGGTCTGTGCACCACAATCTTTCTCTGAGGACTTCACATGGGAGAGACTTGTACGAACGCACGAACACCTCCCAAGCAGTGATTGTGTCATGCCAAAATGGGTTGCGTATAGATAATTTGATTTGATTTAGTTTATTGTGACCAAACATAAGTACGTTCTCTTTTCTGTGCTTCAGGATAAGTTCTGCCACGACAGTCCAAGTTGCATTCGATTTCCAATTTCCATAGTCGCTTCAGCCAGGTTATCTTTAAGCTTTCGATGAAGTGTTGAACACTAAGCATATTTAGGCCGTCATTACTGTAGTTTTGCACTATTGATGTTCTCTTCACTTTTCAGGCTTACTGCTCCTAAGAAAATTCCAGAAGAGCTTCTGGATCCTTTGAACGGTTTCAGGTTTGGGGTTAATGTTAACGTATGCACCAGTTTTGATATAAAAAGTGACTTGATGACAGTTATTTTACCGATCAACGTCATGCTCCGTCGTTTCCAATGCTGCATTACGGGTATCAGCTCATCAATTTTGTTTGATATATTTTTGTCAGCTATTCCTTCTAAGTTATTAGAAGAGGTTATTCCTAGAATTTGTTGTTCTGTAACCCACGTAATATCAATTGCATGTTTAATATCTTTAGCATTTGCAGTACCGATAGGTAGACACTTGGTTTTTGACTTATTTAGCCTTAATCCTGAGCACTTCGAAAACTGTTCGAGCTCTTGAAGAGCATCTTTCAGATTGTCTCTTGTCCCAGTCAAAAACAGTACAGTATCGTCAGCGTACTGCGAAATTCTCACCTGAAGGTTAGGGTTCAGGTGTATCCCAGTAAGTTTAGGAGATTTTTTGACCAGGGTATTTAGTATTTGAACCGCTATTTGTATTTGTATTTGTATTTATTTGAGTTATCACCTACGGGATGGCCCCAATAAACGGCGAAGTACAGGAGATAAAACATCGAACAATATGTACATACACAGCATTAAAGCAGAAGCGCTACAAGACCTTAATTAAAATGACCTAAAAAGGAAGTAGCGCATCAAATAATACCTATGAATACACACAGGCAATACAAACCATAAAAGACAACAGAGGGACATAAAATATAATAAGACCTTAAAAGTCCCTAAAAGACAATAAGCCATAAAAGTTCCTAAAAGACAATAAAAGCAATAAAAATCACTAAAATCTATCCGCATCATAGGGTACATCACTGGTACATAGAACAGCTAAGCTACAGAGAGGCGACATAGGCTTTAACTTGTGACCGAAATGATTGGTAGGCATCCGTGAAAACATCTACTGTCGGGCACATTTGTAAAAATAAATTCAGTTGCCTCGGAAGTCTCGTAAAGAGCCTTCTTTGGCGGTGCCTACCCTTGCATACGGCACTTTCAGCAGGGTTCGTGGTTGCTGACGGGTAGCACGATGAACAAATAGCCTGAGGCAGGATCTCCTTGCCTTATGCCCCATTTAAGAATACTTTTCTGCCAAGGTATCCATGCATCATGATTCGAGCAAAACAGTTTGGATTCATATAGAAGAGTTTGACTAGACTTAAGAATGATGGTCCAAAGTTCATTTTTTGCATAACGAAGCTCAAGAACCGCCAGTTGAGGGTCTCAAAGGCAGACTCAAAATCAGCTGCGACTATTAAACCGCTCGTCTTAGTGGAGTTACAATGATTGATTACATCATATGTTAGCCTGGTATTTTCTCCAATGAACCTCCCTTTTCCGTAAGCTGTTTGTTCCGTGTAAATCAAATTTCGAATAACTAACTTAAGTCTATTTGCAATAGCTGCCGACATTATCTTGAAATCAACGTTCAGGAGAGATATCTCTCTCCATCCCTTAAGTTTATGACTTTGTTAACGCCCCTTGGGAATTAGCGTTATGATCCCTTCTCTATGAATAAATGACAAATTTCCACTGTTTAGGCTTCCAAACAGGATTCGGTGAAGATAGTGTTTTAGACTTTTCCAGAAGTTCTTAAAGAATTCGATAGTGAACCCGTTAGAACCTGGTGACTTGCCACCTTTCATCTGCTTAAGTGTGTCGGTTAACTCATCCACCGAAACAGGCTTTTCCAGGTTAGATCTCTCCAAGAATGTTAGTTTGGTCTCACAGCATCTTTCAATAAGTCCCTCATCAATACTTATCTGTTCATTTCTAGAATATCTTTCTTCTAAGTGTAACGCAAAACGTTCTGAAATGTCACCCGGATCTATATGAGCTTTGTTGTCCTCCTCGAGCAGACTGATGTGTTTTTTAACGTTATATTCTTTCTCTAGAGATAAAAATATTTGGATGCATGTTCGCCTTCTTCGTGCCACACTGTTTTCGACCACAACAACAGGCCTTCTATCTTCGGTTTACGGAGTGCCTCAAGCTCTGCTTTTAATTGCAACAGTCGATCGGATATTTGTTCGAAGCGTAACTAGTCCTGTGATTCACAGCTAGCGATTCGCTGCAAGAGCTCTAGTTCCCTATTTCCTCTGCTGCTGGGTTTCTGTTTAGCGAATCTAAACGACCGACCGCATATCACCATCATCAAATTATCAAAAAAAGAGACTGTCATCTATGGTGAACTGAACCTCAAAGGCGCAAGTTTCGCTGTAAAAAATCATTACTGTATACAGGGACCGCGTATTTTCGCACCTCTGCTTTTATCGTATCATTAACCAGCTCGTTGTACTCTTCATCCCTCAATAAAGATGCATTAAATTTCCACAGCCCGAGACCTCTTGAAAAGCTTGGTGTTGCCAAAATTAAGGACACTCGATCGTGGTCACTCCTATATCCAGGCTGGATTTCGCAAACATTTGCTAATGAACGGTCGACTCTGTTGATTAACAAGTCCAAACGAGCACGTTCCAGGGGGTTCTGTTTCGTCCACGTGAAACTCTGTTCCCAGGTAAATTTGAAAAATTGGCTAACCACATATAGCCTCTGCAACTGCAGTGCTCTAAGACTCAAGAAAATTGGTTAACGAATAACATACCCCCCTTTGTTCCTCTGCTCACGATGTCCCCATAGGCGGATACAGGATTTTTTATCAGGATGGTCACTTTGTCGAGAAGTGCCATCCGAACCAGGGGGATGAGCACTTCTGGGTGGAAAAATTTATCAGATGGGTGCCAAATCCTATCGCAGAGACGCCGATATTCGCATTCTGGGGGAAAGTGCAATTTTAGGGGGCGTCATCGACCTTTCACTGGGGCGCTGAGGATCGATCAGGAGAAAGTGTCCCCTTTGACCCTTGGATCTGCCTATGATATCAGCTACCTACCTACCATTCCAGCCTGGGTTGGGTGTAATCCGCGAATCATGGCGCGGATTCTTGATAATGATTGGGGGTACTCCAATTTTAAACTATGTTAATGACTACCATGATAAAATGTGATAATATAATTCAAAGTGTGCTTTAGGCTTCTCACATGCCTGTTGATGAGCAAAAACCCATTCAAAATTATTGAAATGAAGAACACGACAAAATTAAGTACCTATATTTCACCACTTGAACGTTTCAATGGGGTTGTCCAAGCACCCACAGATATATGAATAATTCTGCCAATCGTGTTTTCGACATCATGTCAAGAATAGATTCAGCTATTTTGCTCGGCGAACACTAATTTAAACAAGCTAGAAACGTATTTTCGTGACTCACACGAAGAATATATATATATATAAATAAATATATATATATATATATATATATAGTGCGTGTAGATTTATAGAAAACAGCTAATCAAAATTATAAGTCACCAAATTTAGGGGTGCCCAATGCCCACATCCAACCATTGACGACCAGATACAGTGCTCATCCACCAACAATGCGTTCACCATATAATCGGATGGGCACGAAATAGTCATCGCAATGAACGCGTAAAAACCCCCCAAGAACGAAGTCACACAGCTTTTGTCATTGATAACCATAATTTAGTTTTCATGAAGGATTTTTTTCGATAGAAGAGTTCATGGGTAACATTCCAGTGGTTAAGCAATTTGGGTAATTGATGAGGGTGTACCAAAATAGCCGAGGTCAAGCGACGTACCCAGGTCATCCCTCGCCTTTTGGCAGGGTTTTGGGGATCAGACTGCGAGCTTTCATGTAATTCTCTATGTCCAACACACATTGACTCTCTAAGTCATATTTAAAATTTCCTTGGGGTGAGATATTAGCGAACACAGACAAGGCATTCTAACCACATATTGTCCGGCCGTGTTCCAAAACAGCGCTCGACCTCAGACTGTTCGTTTTAGATGTTTAATTTTTCAGCAATAAGCAGTACCTAAAGCTGGTGCCGCCCAATCTTCTGAAAACCAGAAAGAAATTTTCATTCAAAATGGAACACTTGCCTAGGTGAATTTTGTACCAATATACCATAAAAAAACTTCTCAAAACATAAACTTTCTTAAGGTTAAGCACATATATAGTGCTTACGTTGAAGTGACACGTTGATGAAAATATCAATTGCTCCATTAAATCACCAATAAAAATACATCAGTAAGGTCATTCAAGTAATCACCGATAAAGCCATTCATTAAAAATTCAATCTGTCAAGAATTGTCTTAAGGGATGATAGACTTATCACCCTCTTCCCTCTCTAGATTCACGATGGCGAATCCTCCTTATATCCTCTTGCAGCGCCGAAGGGGGCCCGACAAGCATACAATCATACTGTTATATAACCTAAGGAGATTTGTGCGCATATTCTCATGCAATCATTCTCAAATTCATTGACTGCGAGTGTTTCGGTCAAATAGAATTACTAAGAATGATAAATTTTATGCAATGACTTCATAGTCAAGGATACCCAATGTCAAAGTCAAGGTCACATGTCAAGTTCAAAATGTTCTTTTTCAAGTTCAAACCCTTATTTTCCGGCCAAGGATTGCTATACTGCTGGTAATATTGTACATTATCGGGAATATATCACATGGTTACGTAATCGGTCAGTGACCCCGAATGACCTTTGACCTCAAACTGCAGAGGATATTGTTTTGAACTTTCTATCTATGAATTTAGTTTGCTTTCAGTGTATTTCTACTCACATTCCGTTATTGTATGTATGTACATACATCTACCGGCCTTTGAGCCATTCCCGAGTTAACATAAAACCCGCAGGAGATTTCTTAGGCCATCTAAGTGAATGCGACAGTTAATAACAAATCATTGGATAGGGACAGAGTTTTCATTTCGATGTCATTAGCCTGTGGGAGCATGTGTTGTGTTGAAGTACTGAGCATGGTGAAACACGCATTTATACAAGCTGTGGGATACGAAAAACACGGCTGGGTATCATTCGACCCTTTTACAAAAGAGGGAGGCCTCAGACTGTCATATCCTTGACTGACGACACTATTTTGGCGACTCGCTTTCAGTTGACTACAATGGCCACGCACCTGCACCTGTGCGTGGGTTCGATCCCACCCAGACAACCCCACAGGGGATCGCGGCAGGAGCGGCGAGACGACGGGGACGAGCTTGTTTTCTTCCCGCCACGACTTTTTAGTCACCCTGACACTTCTCGGAATCAGGAGTGGTACACATAACACCTTACATAGTTCAAGCAAATGGGCTAAGCTGATTTGTTCAGGACCAAGTGGTACAAAACAAATTGTGACGATAGACTGGCAAACTCAGGTTCAGATCCAGGGGTCGAGCCTGGCTATGTGCCAACAACAACAACGTTTATTTTGTTACCCGAGTATTTCAAACGTCAAACAAACGTCTCGATCGATGCAAAAGCGCATCAACGCTCTTAACTATCCAGCCCCTCACGAATTTTTGTACGATTAATATCCGTCAATATACCGCCGCCTCAAACCCATGGCCACCCACTACGGCTGAGGTCACTGTCCCGCCGCTGCAAAGATGTAGAACTTCGTTTTAATTTATTATAAATGAACATTTATTTAGTTCAAATATCTTGCTATTGATTATGAATTCAATGGTTTTGCGTGCTATAGTGCATGACCATCCTCATCACTTGGTGAATTCGTAAAGTAGGATATTTACGGGGCTGTTGTCTATTTTTCAGGGCTGTAAAACTTGTGCCGACAATTTGACCAATGCTTTGTTCTACTAAACTTCGATGATTTGCATTTCTTGGGCAGCACAACAATTAGTATTTGGTCTCTTCGTTGTTATAGCCACAAATGCAGAAAGGCGATGCAAATATTTGAACTTGATTTGCCTGGGTGTTCAGTTTTGACATGCCGTCTCTTAAATATCAATGACATCAACAGGGAGCTTAGAAATTTGAGCCATATCCAGAATACTTGGGTGGTTGCCTACTTCGCAAATGTTCCCCCACTTGTTTTTTTCGAAGGGTTGATTTAGTGCGCTTATCCTGATTTGTTCTTATGTTGAAAATTTTAGTTGTGACTGGCAGAAAATATATTTTGGAGTCTGTTGTTCCTTGCATTAATTCAGTTCTTTGGTGCGCGTTTCGGAGTGATCTGTCCGTATTGTTCTGCCTCCAATTATGTAAAACGCTTTGGATATAGTTGCGCAAATGTCTACGGGTGAGGTTTTGGAGGAACTGCAGTTTGTGGATTTCGTGTCTTGTCTTGAGTGATGTCCAGTCGAGATCAGCCTAGCCGAGTCCCCTCCCCTCCTTTCTCGCCAACAGCCAGATCTTATCCACCCTGTCTGATTTTGGTCGTTTCTAAAAAGAAAATCACGATTCTACCCAGTCTCCTCAACTTTTTTAGATCCGTTACTGGGCAAGTGAACGTTGGATCCTCGGCAGTTTATCATGGATATAGTTTTTACACTTTGTCAGAGTTAAACCTCCTGAGTCCCCACGTATAGGTATCTATACGCAGGTTTGAATGGCTCTACCACCTCTTACCAATGTCGTAGCCTTTTAAAGCCATTATGTATACAAAGCTTGAAATTTTAGCCTTCGTCTGGTGTCAAAGCCATAAACTAAACCCAAGGGTAAGTGAGTCCAAATTTTCTTTGTTTGACGATAGACGCGGGCGCCGGACGGTTTCGCGGCTGCTCCGAGGAAGGTCGGTAGTTCAAAGAATGTTACTGAAGAACCTAGTTTTGTTAAGTGTATGAACAGGAAGCTTAAATTATTGGAAATTTATCAGTTTTCGTCCGGTGTTTTTAGCATTTGTGGTTGCTGAACAATCTTCTTCGAGGATGCTATATATAATATTTTATAAGCCCAATAAATCATATTTAAAAATCTTGGAATTCTGATTTTTGTTCATTATTGAGTTCGTTGTGTCCAAAACACCAAAAATAAAAAAGGTTTTGCACTTACATCAAATACTTTGGGCTCGGGTCTCAAGAGGACCTATGTTTTATCCTAACATATGCACTCTGTTTAAGACTTGTGAATGAAAAAAACGTAATTGTTTTGCTAATCATCTTTAAGATGATGACATTCACTACACTGATTCGTAATTTAAACATACTATTTTGACAATATTCTAAGACCGGCGACTACACTGCCTTCTGCTAGAACCAGTCGGAAGATCGATGGTACTACGTTAACGACACCTCGCTCAAGGAAGTGCCAGCAATAGAAGCGAGAGAGGCATCAGCATATTTACATGCTCTGTTACACCACAAAAATTTGTTCATAATCGTGGAATAGTTGTGAAGTGATAGTATTCATGGAAAAAGTGCCATATTGTTATTGGATATATTCTCACGGAATTTTTCAACCATGCACGCTGGCATGCAATAACATGGACGTTAATATAAAACAATTAAGCGCATACCTTTGATGATTAAATGCGATGACACTTTTTTAATACGGACCAAAGCCATGACGTCTATTCCAGTGCACCATCCGCATCATTTCTTTGATTGTTTTCTAATATTTGTATATCAATGCATTCGGTTAAAATACACCATTGGGGGTAAACCGGTTTAGTACGCGCCATGACTTAGGATATGTTTCTCCAAAGCAGCCTGGGTATAATACCTGCCAAACAGTTTGTAAAATGCTTGCATACATGCATTCTGAGAGCATGGATTTGCAGAATTATATGGTTTAGTGTACCGGGCAGCCACGCCCTCCCTAAAGGGAATGTGGCTCCTTTATAACGTGATTTTGAATGAGATAGCCAAGTTATAAAACATGTCGGAAAACCCGGTACTCAATATATCACATGTATTGTAACTAAAAATTTCCGCAGAGAAAAGCTAAAAACCTACCTGAAATGTACCCAAGCGGTCGGCCCAAGGCCTTTAGATGTTAAATGGGCCGGACAGAGTTCCCAGTTGTTGGCATGACGACATTATGACGTCACGGTGAGTAGTCAGCCAATTGAAACCCTTGAAGCCTTAATGAATATGGAAGAAGTTGCTAGATCATAACGTCATCCACAGGCAGAGGTTTGTTTTTCCCCTTCAGGAGCAGGTAAAAAAATAAAAATATTGAGTTTGTTGTACATTTTTGAAAGAAATCTTGGACGTTTTCATGATTTTTTACTAAAAATACCTCTAATTACAATAAATTCCGGGATTCGCCCAAGGTGTCACATTCCCTTTAATGAAACGTCAAAACAGTATTAAACTGTCCTTAAAGGGAATGTGGCACCTTGGTCGAAACCTGGCAATTTGTGTAATTAGGCGTACTTTTGCCCGAAAATAATGAAATCACTCATTATTTTTCTGAAAAAATTACAATAACCTCGAGAGTTTGATTTTCAAAATGCTCCTCTAGGAAAAGAAATAAATATCCGCCTGTGGATGATGTCATGATCTGGTAACCACTACCATACTCGAAACGCTTCAAGGGCTTCGATTGGCTGATGCTCATCGTGACGTCAGCATATGTTGTCACACCAGAAGCTCACAACAATGGCCGCCTGGCGAGAAATACATGAGAAGTACATTTCGGTTTGGTTTCAGCTTTTTCTATGGAAATATCGAGTTCCAAGACAAATGATATATACAGTACCGGGTTTTCCGACTTGCTTTACAACTTGGCTATCTCAGTTAAAATCAGGTGATAAAGGTGCCACATTCCCTTTATTATCAGAGCTGCATTATGAAATCCATGGAGCAAAGCGGATTGAGATTTCTCAAGCGACTCCATACTGGCCGCTCGGCGAGTCTAGTCGTGGTCAGAAGCCGGTGACGAACGAAGTGAGAATCGGCTTCTATTCTAATAGCTTTTCCGGTCTTGTCTCGTCGTCATCGTTGTTGTCAGAAGCCGGTGACGAACGTAGTCAGAAACGGCTTCTATTCTAACAGTTTTTCCGGTCTCATCGTGGTCTGTTGTTGTTGCCGGAAGCCGGTAACGAACGAAGAGAGAAATGGCTTCAATACTAAAATGGAGGGGGGGTGCGGCTCAAATGTAATTCTAATGTGAATAGACTGCTCGAAGAAAGCTGGTAAGAACAAAAGTAACTATACTATACTCCCAATGCCTTGCAAAGAAGGCGCTATAAAAAAGCCCGTAACTACCTAACCTTTTTGTATATGATAAGTTGCTATAGGCGTGTTCAGGTTTTGTGATTAAGGGAGTTTCGCGGTTATGCCAACGTATTTTGATATACTAAGTACAATGCATGGGGAAAGCATCTAAGACCGAACAGAGAAAAACATCATTCACAGGAAGATCAAAGTGAAAATATATTCAGAGTCCACCCCGGCTTGTTTAAGGTTGGACAATATCACAAGTATGAATAGCCCTTTTAGACATTGGAAATATGCTTTCTATGATATATAAGTGACTACTTTCCAGAATTCTGTCAAGTTTTCTACGCCCGCTGAATTGGGGGATACAGCATCATGACACATTTCCAGGTCGGTACATGGCGCCTGCTAATGAATTGGCTGCTATAGGAATGCTATATTGTTGTTCAATGATTGATTGATTGATTGTTGGGGCTTAAGGGCGCACCAACCTTAGTGGTTATATAGCGCCCAGATCAACTAAGGCCAATGCCTTTAATAACCTCTTCCTGAATACATGTTTATGGTCTGTTTCAAGCAGTTAGTAAGTTAGTTATTTGGGCCTAGGGGCGCACCAGCCTGGCAAGGCCACATAGCGCCCAGAACAGTACAATCGCTAAAAGTGCTCCATCTGGAACAAGAAGAACGCGTGATTTAGAGATTCATTACCAGTTTCGATGTCAATACATCGCTGTGCGGGTGAGTGCCAAAGCAAACAGAGGGGTGCACACACACTACTAACATCAGCCCTTCCTATCCTGAAAACAAAACCTAGACCCTACAAGGTCCACCAGGCAACGCCGCGCAGAGAGCGCCCGGCACGAGGCGTCGGGGCGTCAGTTCCGACGCCCACTCCGTACCCCCGGACCCAGGGGGCCCGGGAGTACGGGGAAGTCCCTGAGTCCGCCCGGGCGCCCAGCAAACAGCTGGGCACCTAGGCGGACTCCCCCCTGCGCTGCCCCCCACGGAAGACAGGCGCAAGTCACATTTTCATGTGACCTACGCCCGCCCTCCGCCGGACGGCAGTGTAGTCTCAGCACGGGGCGTGAGACTCCACAGGGGGGAGTCAGGCGCTCCGCGCCAGGCAGCCCTCCGCGCAGCGTCACCCGGAGGACTCACGGTATGTGTACTAAGGTATTAGCCTGAAATATGTCAAACAGTGTTCAGGTTAGGTCCTCACGGACCATGTTACGCTTAACCAGGGTCATAGATGATTCAAGCGGTAAGTCTGCAGTAAGACAAGCACTCGGTACAAATAAAAAATATCCCACGTTCCCATCCCCATCACTGCGCGGACAAACAGTTACATAGATTAAACATCCACGGTAAAACGTCAGCACTCGCCAGTAAGCTCCACACTCTGCACCCCTGAGCAGAGCAATCACCCTGGGTCATATATGACTGTGAAACATATGGCTCTGAGAAAATCGAGGATTTGGCTGATCATATCAGCATTCCTACCTATCAAATCAATCAATGTCAGTTTTTGTTCTCGAGGGCCAAAGTATCTGTCCCTTTCAAGGTCATAGTCAGGGCACGACACCAGGACGTGGCGGACTGAGAGCGGTTCCAGGCAGCGTCGGCAGAGTGGTCTCGCCTCCCCGCAAAGAAGATATCGGTGGGTCGCCAGGGTGTGAACAGTACGTAATCGACAGAGTGTCTCTTCGCGCCGGCATCGCCGCGATGAACAGGGCTTTATCTCTCTGGCTTTATCTCCAGCAATTTATTGTGCGTATGCGTCATCCACAAGCGCTGCCAGGAATTCCGAAGGTGCAAAGAAAGATGGGGAAGTAGGTCTCGGGCCGGGATTGGTAGCCTGCGTGTACAGGGGCGGCTTGTGGCACGCTTGGCGGCTGCGTCCGCCCTCTCGTTCCCCTCTATTCCCACATGGCTGGGCACCCAACACAAAGTAACATTTTTACCATCTTTGGCCAGACAGGTTAAGCGGAGCTGCATCTTCTGAACAAAATTGTCTTTAGAATTAAAACTCATTAAGGTCTGGATGCTACTCAACGAGTCGGTAAAAATTACAAAATCTGTTTGGTCAGAAATATCTAAAAAGCACAGAGCTTTGTCAATAGCAGTCAGTTCTGCTGTGAGAACAGAAGCAAGAGGGGGAAGTGAAAATGTCCGAGAAGTTGTGCCGATAACGAACGAACAACCTACCCCAGTGTCAGTCTTCGACCCATCTGTATAGAACATTGCATGTCGATGATATTGTGAAATATGTTCAAGAGTTAGAGCCTTCAATTCTTGGGGACTCATTTCCGATTTAGCACTCTGGGCGAGAGTCGTGTCCGCTGCTGGTGGGAGTATTTCCCAGGGAGGCATCTCCGATGGTTCGACGCGGGCAATGGTTCGCACTTCAGTGGTTGAAAAATAACGGGAATAATTATTATCCGTATAAATTATTCACCCCAGTGCGGACTCAAAAATTCAGTTAGACGGGAAGCAGTATCATAAAACATATTCAATTTTGTTCATGCCTTCTGAATAAGGAAGTGCATTGTGGCTCTGAAACCTGTTTGCCAGCAGCCCCGGCCCCCACGAAGCCGTCCGCAGTTAAAAATAGTCGCCGAGCCGGCGGTCCCGCTCGGGGAACTGTGAACAAACACCTGAGCGACCCGCGCGAGATGGAATGCTACCCACCCTTTCATGACAATAGGTATCCACAGTGCCCTCCCGGAATTACGCAGCTGAGTCTGCCAGTGTCATAAGTCAACACTGTTGGACATCTAGTGAGCGTTTTTGAAGCTGGGGAGATGATTAGTCCCGCACACGATTTCTCACTCTGCGGGATTTAAAGTCCCTCAGCGCAGCTAAAACATTTGCTGGCGTTCAGCAGGATTCCACGCAATCAGGTAGTTTTAAGCATTTTACGAGCTAAAGACAGGAGGCTAAGCGCACCATATGCATAATTTTTTCGAGTCATGCATGATGCGGTGTGTAAAATGTCACGCCAAAATTAAACCACTTCAAGTGACCACCAAGACGGCCGCAAAACTAGCGTGATTTCAGCTTAAAAGGCGGCTGCCAAAAATAAATAATGGTGAACATGTACTCAAAATGTTTTAGTCTCACAATCTGGTAAGAAAAAGGTGCCGCTATATATTACACCATCCGAATGATTTTGCTGAATTCCCACCGAGAAGCAAATGGGGACACCAAATACCGCTTCAGGCCCATGTTAAAAGGAGTCTGCATTGTTTCACGGGAATCCAATCGGCGGGCAGTTCGGCTAACATAACATAATAAAACGGGATCTTTCTAAATAACGATGAAATGTTTCGTATAACATGCTAGCTGGATATACCCGAAATTTTGTCATTTTCTCATCATGATGATCTTTCCCCAAAAATCGACCGTTTTCCCTATGACGGGGCGTCCTCAGCGCCGCTGCGCGTCGTCCCCGCTACTGCTGCAAATGGCACACCATGGATATTTATTTCTTTTTCTAGAGGAGTATTTTGAAAATCAAAATATTGAGCTTATTGTACATTTTTCAGAGAAATCATGAGTGGTTTCATTATTGTCGGCTAAAAGTACGCCTAATTGCACTAAATTCCAGGATTCGACCAAGGTGCCACATTCCCTTTAAGAAAACTGCGTCGAATAACACGGCAGCGTAAGTCTGCTCCTGCACGATCTTGTCCAGGAATTTGGCGTTGACTTCCTCGATCTGGTCTGGAAGCACCGTGGTGTCTAAATTGGTGAGAAATTCCAGTATAGCATCCTAGCCCATCATGTCACCGCACTGAGTGACAGTTGCCCCGTCTTGCCCACCCTGGACCATGTAGGGAGGCCATCCACTGGGCCTTCCTTTCGCTCCGCATCTGTCGCTCCAGCCGCATAGCCATCTGTCGGCGCCCTGCGGCGTCCCTCGCAGAGGAGGAGATGAGGCCTACCCTGGCCAGGAGGCACATAGCCTGAGCCCTGACAATGCTGGTGGATATCAGGCGCCGGTACTGTCCAACGGTAGTGCCGAGCAGACTCCCATTTTCCAGGCGGCCAGAGGAGCGAGTGAGGTGTTGCACTCTGGCCTCGGCACAGCTCTGGATGAAGGCGTGTAGGTCGGTGCTTCCCTCGCCCCAGTTGCCTGCAACGTAGCACTGCAGGTTTCCAAAACTCTGCAGTCGTTGCACAAGCCTCCCTGTCTCCCCTGGCTGGGTACCGTTGAATTGCCGGTCCAGTCTCTCCAGGGGGCGCCTGTAGGAGCCCGGCAGTTCCCCTGGCCCTCCTGTCCACCTGCTTCTCCCTCCTGTCGACAGGGTAACGCGTGGCTCCGGCGGAAATGAACTTAAGTTCGCCCAGGCAGTCACGCGGCCCATCAGCAGTAGGGAGACGGAGTTTGAAATCTGGGCATAGGCCAAGGCGCTGGCGACCACGCTCCAACTCCCCTCCCTCCTTCAGCAGCTCCGTCGGTATCAAGTCTCTGAAGACCCCGAAGACCTCGCAGTCTATCGGGATCCTCGCTTCATTTGCGATATTAACCATGATAACTTTCAAGGAGTCGTGTCGAGTTCGCCAGGTATCTTGAGGAAGCTGGGCGGTCATCACCTCGTCGCCAAACAAGCCAACCACAGCACTCCTGGTACCGACTGCCTGACCGAGGATGGAAGAGCAGGCGGGGCTCGGGAGGCAGAGGTGCTGGGCCATCACTTCCCTGAAGACAGGGGTGGTGAGGCCGGTGGTGGGGCCAGGCAGGGCGAGCTTCCAGGCGGTAGACAGCTTGTCCAGCTGAGGGTAGGCAAGCACCGGCCTCGCTGACTGGTCTACGTGCACTTTCAGGGCCTCTGACACAACCGCTTCCCTTAGCTCCTCCCGCTGCTCCGTCACCAACTGCCTGGAAAACTGAACACAGCTTTTATGCCATTAGAGCTATTGCGGTCTGTTAACTACATTTCATAGGAAAATGCCAGGGCTTTCTCCGCTGTGTGGAACATAATGCAATGCCGGCAGTGCTTTGACCTCCAGAGGGCACCTATTTACCTGACATGACCTGAGGTCACGAAAGGTCAGAAAGTGAGCTTGTCGAATATCAAATGAAAGCCAGTGACAAAACATACATGATGACCTCTAATTCAGTGCTCTAGCTTAATTAGGTCAACAGTTATGGTCAAAACATAAGTGTCGCCACCGGCAAAAAAGTGGGGGGGGCAGCCAAACTTCAACCTGATGCTGACAAAAAATGTTCAACGTCAGGACCAAAAACTGTAGGAATATGAGCTCCTCGTTGCCTTCCGCAGCGGCTCGGTATAAGAATGTCCGATTTTATCTTATTTTGACTGAGATCAGGAATTTTTTGCCCAAAAGTGGGGGGCCAGGCCCCCCTGGCCCCCCTTTTCCGACGTGCATCGGTCAAAATACTGTTTTTGATGTCTGGTGACCTCAGATATGAAAGAGAAAATATTAACCCTTGAATCCGTGGAAAGGTTGCTAAGAATACCTTTCTGAGAAATTTGATAATTTGCAATCATTTTTGTGACTTTTAGACCAAAAGACAGCTTTTCATCATACCTTTTTATGGGAGAGGTCACCTCGTGGCCTGCCCTCAGGTCACCAAATTAAAAAAATCCCGGATATAATTATTTTAGATCCTGGAGGGCCCATCAAGTGAAGAAAATTTGAAATCAATTGGCTAAGAAATGTAGCTATGCTAGAGCTCGAAAATTAAAGTGAGGTGAACTTGTTTGACCTTGCCTGGTGATCTGACGTAGTGTGGCCCGGGGTAAACAATTTCAAGGATAGTGGGGAAAAAGATCAGATGAAAAAAACCTTAGGGGCCATCGATGCCCCCCCGTGTGGCGATGGTTAAGAAGCCACGTTCTTTCACCAGCGCCGATTCCAGTAAAGGCGGAAAAATTCTCTAGCTGAAAGCTGATCTCCGTGAATAGGATTGGTCACCATGACAACGTCGGATTGTTAGTTCCCGCCAGGGTGGGGTGGGGGGCTGTGTTTGAAAACCCTTGGGATGCTCCAGGGGCACGAAAAAACGGTGACGCGAAGCGCTTCCGTACTTAGCACACCTTATCCATGATCGATTCCGCAACCCTCACCAAAATTTTAAGGTTGGGACATCTCAGGTCAGGTTACCAGTATATGTCAAGCTACTTCACCTCCAAAAATGTTTAAGGTGGCCTAAGTAAGAAAAGGGCGAATCTATCGAATTGAAGCGCATATCGCATAAAAGCCCGCCGAGTACTACAGCTAATTTCGGAATTTTTCAAATCGTAGACCTAGGGGCAGGTACGATAATGACCTCTCCATTGAAAATGTATGAGGAAAACGTAAATTGGCCGCAAAATTGAATTAATTTTGTAGATACTGCATGTTATACCTTAGTATTCTTCAGAGCATAGTATCCTAGGCCCCTTTATAGGTTCATGCTGCAAGTTTGAACCTGAGACCTTAGAGGTCATCTGGGGCTATCAACTGCAAGTTTTTCGGACTTGAGTTAATAACTTTGCACAAAATGATGAAAAATCTTTTACTTTTATATCATTACGTTTAGAATGTTATTGTGAGTCGATTCATACTCATATTGATTATGCTAGGCTAGATGGTGACCTTGGCAATGCCTTAGTTCAGGCCTTTTTATGTTTTGACCTAGTAGAATAATATTATACATCATCAAATTGGCTGTAACGAGAGAAAGTGAACTATGCCTAAAATGATGCTAACTCAATTCTGTCAGGCGCTAAAGTCCATTAACTCTTCTGTATCATGCTGCATTCTTTGACCTGACATGACCTCAATATTGACCTCAGCCAAAAAGTGACGAGAGTGATGTAAGAGCCAAGCCAAGTGAGCCAAAAGAGCCTAGAGTGATGTAGTTTCTTCATGAATTTCAACGGGCTATTCACCTGCTATTCATCCCGGTCTGCGACCTGGGCTAACGCCCCACCGGCGTAGGAGGGCCGCATGACAATGTGCTGAAAGCAAACCATATTTCGTTCTTAATGTGTCTATTCATAAGCCTGTAGGACAGTGTTATCATTCTTTTATTTGAAATAACTAATAAATATCTCGCAGTCAACCCCAGATTCAAACCGGGCTCCCCTGATCACGAGACAGGTTCTCTAACCACTAAACCACTGCGCCATACTGCAATATCTCCCACTAGCCCTACACCAGTGGCCCGTCAGGAGGTCACTGGCCGGTATCACTCAATCAAAACGATGCCGTGATTGTGGCGCCGGGTGCTGTGTTAGTACAGAAAAGGCATGATATAAAGCTATTTCTAGAAGACGAACGAAACATTATGTTGGCCTAGAACTACTTCTATCGGCGACCCAGGATCCTAAGTTAGCTTCATGCCAAATTTAATCCCCTTCCATTCATTTTAAAGGGAATGGGGCACCTTCATAACGTGATTTTAACTGAGATAGTCAAGTTGTAAAGCAAGTCGGAAAAGCCGGTACTCCATATGTCATTTGTCTTCGAACTCGATATTTCCGTAAAAAAAGCTAAAACCTACCTGACACCAGCCCCCTGATCAGCCTCTCGCCGGGCGGCCATTGTGAGCTGCTGGTGTGACGACATATGCTGACGTCACGATGAGCATCAGCCAATCGAAGCCCTTGAAGTGTTTCAAGTATGGTAGTGGTTGTCAGATCATGACATCATCCAAAGGCAGATATTTATTTATTTTCCTAGAGGAGTATTTTTACAAACAAAATATTGAGCTTATTGAACATTTTTCAGAGAAATCAATAGTGGTTTCATTATTTTTGGCCAAAAAGTACGCCTAATTTCACTAAATTCCAGGATTCGACCAAGGTGCCATATTTCCTTTAAAGACTTGAAACCATGGTGAAAAGCAAGCAAGTTCCGAGACATTTAGCTCCTTGAAATACCCTTTCGAACGAATTACTCGAAAGCCGTTGGAGATAAGTGGGTAGTAAAACGAATGAAATCACTGCAATTAATTTTCCTATTCAGCCATGTCAATTCTGAGCTTGTGAATTGAGTGGGCAGTGGGCTTAAGTCTTTTCGGCGCTCTCACGATAATTTTAATAAGCCCATGTATTCATTCATACACGTTCAAAAAGAAGCAAATCAACTAACCAAACCTCTAAAGCATGCGTTCAATATAAAATAGTTTAGGACCAGCCGATTTCATGGCGCTCCTCCGATGGCGACAGCCATGGGCAGAAGCCTGCCGGACGCGCCCACCAACAGGCCGGCACACGCGACTGAGCCAGCCGGCGTCCTGTTACCGCTCCGCAAATCTCAAGATAATCGTCGTGAGATAGGCTTCCTGAGTGGGCGAGAATGTTAATTGACGTTTTACTTTTATGCTCAACGTGTCAGTACTGGGATCTGATAGTAGTCGAGGCTGAGACAGGCAGCTAGCTTTATCTCCATACTTCTTAGGCACGCAAATGGCCGCATTCAGACGCTTTCCAAATCCAACGTAGGGGAGGGAGACGTACAGTCCGTGCTCGCTTTAACACGCGCATTGACGTGGGAGACGGAGTTAGGTACCCACCCCTTCGGGTTTTTTGGAGATAACATAAAACAGCACGCGCTGCCGTACTTGGTTTATCTTTTCTCTGATCATTCCTACAACTTTTGTCAAAAATCTAAGGTTGTGTCACTCTGGTCAGGTCACCAGTACAGGCCAAGTGACCTGACCTAAAAAAGTTTAAGATAACATCATTCAGAACAGGCTGAACTTATCCTATTGAAACTCATACCACATACTGAGCCCACCGAGCTGTCTAAAAATATGTTCCGTTATTTTTTATATCGATGACCTAAGGTCAGGTACGAGGCTTGACCTCTTCCTTGGAAATGCATGGGAAAAGTGGTTTTAATTAAATAACTTGGTCATAGATAGCTATAGAATGTTTATTTTAGCTACAGTAGATTGGGATTATCTTTGCGATTCTAAAGATATGCATTTTGACTTAATTTGACCTTTACCTGACCTCAGGTCAGGTCCAATGACATATTGGACCTGATTTGACCCAATGCCATGTATATATCATTGGATTCGGCTTGCTGCGAGGATTTTAATGGTTCAAATTGTTTGATCTATCTTTACTTGTTCAGATGTAACCGGAAATCTTCATTTACATGTTATCCCTATGACGACATGTTTTGACCTCTAGTGACCTTAAATGTGACCTGAAACCCTGTGACCTGGATGAGCTACTAAACGTCATTTACCGTTTTTCGCTATCTAGCATGGTTCTCGAGATCTTAGGGGGCTGGTACCTGTTTCCCCCCGTCAAAGCGAAGGTGGCTCACACCGCCGTCAAAGCACGTGTTAAAGGGAATGTGGCACATTCATAACGTGATTTTAACCGATGTCGCCAAGTTTTAAAGCAAGTCAGAAGATCCGGTACTCAATATATCATTTGTCTTGGAAATCGAGAATTCGTAGAAAAAGCTAAAACCTACCTGCAATGTACCCCTCATGTACCTTAGCAGCAGGCCACAGTTCTCATGGGTGTTGGTGTGACGACATATGCTGACGTCAGGGTGAGTATAAGCCAATCGAAGCCCTAGAAGCGTATTGAATATGGTAGTGGTTGCCAGATCATGACATCATCCACAGGCAGATATCTGATTCTTTCCCTAGAGAAACATTTAAAAAATAGAAGTATTGAGCTTATTGTACATTTTTTCATAGAAATCATGGACGCCTTCTTGATTTTCGGCTAAAAGTACCCCTAATTACAATAAATTCCAGGATTCGACCAAGGTGCCACACTCCCTTGAAGTATTCAAATTATACTGCCCTAAATTCGTGTAAAAATGTAAAAAGGGGACGGCTGGCTAGCTCGCACATAACATTTGGCCCCTCTTAAAATGTTCCGTCGGGTACCGAATCACGAGGCTGGATGTGTCCCTACAAGTTCAGAAAGCAAGGCTACGCCAATGCGTGTTTGTGCAGATCCGCCTCTGGAATTCATAGCATGTCATGTATGAATGTATACAAGGCAAGATTTCTAAAAGGTACGTTCAAGACTGATTCCTCTACGCCCGAGTGACGTCACTCGGGCGTGGAGGAATTCCTTCACCATTGAATTGTGTGTTAAACTGCTGCTAATGGCACTTCCTGCATACGCATTTGTGAGAATACACGGTAATCAAGTTTATCCCAAGTGCAATGGATAAACATTTTATTTTCGATTCTGGGCCTCTTTTTGCAAAAAATTGGATTTAATTTTCCCATGTTATATGCTTCGAGATGTGACGTTACATCTGGTGGTCTGCGCTTGCTGTTGGAGGGGGCTGTATACAAGGCTGTATAGAATTTACTGTATGAATTGTATTGTATGGATTTCGTCATGCGGCTCTGACGGCAGTGGAGGGAACTGCACGAACAGGGACGCAGCCGCACAGTCAAGGTGACCTCGGCTGCAGTGGGGTGTACAGGCAGGAACGGATCCCGCACCCGTTCATGGCGGATCTGGAGAATTATCTTACTTAAAATAAATCCATTATCAGCCCAATCAAATTCCTCAGCATTAATCCCTACTTGTCCGACTGGATATCTCATATGCAATAAGCCGCATCAACGACCAGTATTTTACCCCGGTCATTCCTTACCGGGATTGCACGACAGTTTTCTGACAAAAGGTATGGCTGGCGCCTTTGCTGGCCAGGTATAAGAGGGTAGTAGTAGCTGACATGAGTGCTTTCGGCAAGGATGGCTGCCACGCGTGTGGTTGTATTCTGTGCGCTTTACTTATTGACATTCACCAACGTCCACGCGCAAGGTAAGCCGTATTGTAAGTAAAGTAATCTTGGCATTGACTTAGGTTTCATACACAATTTCAATCACAATCGGACGGTGCATCCAGATACAAGCACGATGCGGATAGAGCTTCACCCACGTGGGGGTAAAAAAAGATCCCCAGTATCTAAAAAAACTAAGAAAGCTAAAAAACAGCAATCGAAAGCTGTTCAAAAATGATATCGAAAATACTGAAGTCATCTTTCTCGTCAGCTTAACATCAAGGTCACCAGAGGTCAAAATAGGTCAAAAAATTTTCATATAAGGTGTACTGAGAAAACCTCATTTATGGCGCATTCCAGGACAGATCGACCAAGGCTTGACACCACCATGTCTAGAAAAAATCTGTAACTTTGTCTCCGGGGCATAGGCGGATCCAGGATTGCCGATCGGGGGGCACCTTCCCGGGGGGGCGCCATCCGGACCAGGGGGCGCCACTTATGACCGGCAAAACCTATCAGGTGGGCGCCAAATCCTGTCGGTGGGCGCCGACTTTCGTATCCGGGGGGGTGGGAAGCGACATTTCAGGGGGCGCCATCGACCTTTCAGGGGGGCGCTGAGGGTCGATCGGGGGGGCACGTGACCCCCCCTTGCCCCCCTGGATCCGCCTATGCTCCGGGGTAATTTTGGGCCTGAAACACGCCTGTGAGAACCTCAGCCCCCTCCGACCAACGGTGACCGAGTTATAGCCCGAGGCATTTTCGGGAGGTCACGTTGTAGACTCATCTTTGATGCTTCATAACTCCAAAACGCATCACCTGATTAACAAGTTTTGTATATCATTGAACTCCTCTTGAATTATAGTGTATTTTGAAAAAAGAAAATTGCAAAATTTGGAAAATTTTGACTTTTAATTGGTTTGACCTTTTCTTTTTGACCTAGCTTGACCTTTTCGCAGTTGAAATTACCCTTTTAGACAGCTAAAAAAATTGTCCTCATAAAATATCTTTCGATGGAAAAAATAGAAAAATGCGTTCTTGCTATAAGTTCCAAATTTTTAGCACCTAAGGTAGGTATGCAGACGGTTTTCGACCACCGCGGTAGTACAGTCTTATGTTTAACGCCGCAAACAAAGCGATTGCTTTTGTAATCGGTTGCTTGCAATCATATGGTATTGTCTTTACGAAATTTTCATCATGCAAGTGTCAAAATATATGAGAATTAACACGCACCCACACAGGGGGGTGGGCAACCGGCCTCTTCAGGTTTCCACAGGTAGTAAAAAAACAACTTCGCGCAGCGCCACCGTACTTCATGTACCTCTAACTCGAAATTTTTGCAGCTTCTGGAAAAATTTTAGGTCTGGGTCATACCAGGTCAGACCGCCAACCAAGGTCAAGAGACCTAACCTCGAAAAAACTTTGGGAGGTGCATCAATCATATCAAATTTAGCCTATCGTGGTTAGAATCGCATTACACAGTAAGATCGCCTAGCAAGATAATTTTTCGTAGCAGGATTTCTATATCGATAACCGGGAGCAGGGCAAAGGTCATGATCTTTCCATTAGAAATGCATGGGGTGATTGGTAAATTTTGATAACTTGCAAGAATTGAGAATTGTCGAGAATTGCGATGGAGGTTTTATTTTGACATTGTCGTGTTTGACTTGCCACTGCAGTTTGATTAATATTCTTTTTACCATACAGACCTAAGCCTGGCTCTAGGTCAAAGCAGGTTAATTTTGACATTTGACTAAGCAATATTATAAGATACATAATCCGTTTGGGCTCAACAAGAGTGTTCCAATGGTGCTGAACATTTTTTTCTACAGCTCTCCTCTGTCACCTATTATGCCACAAAATTTAGGTTTCCACTTAGTTCCCGTAAGAAATACTGTGACCTTGAGCAACCTCAAAGGTGACACGACCAAACGATTGTATGTTACATATTCGGTAGTGATAAAAACTGGCTATTTAGCGGCATCACTCCCAATGCACTGTGTCATTATTCATCTGGGATTCTCGGATCCGTGTCAGCTATGAAATGATCACCTTGTAAAAATATCATGAGGCAACCTGTTCAAGCGACCAAATCGAATGCGTTACAATTTCAGGACATTTTGTCGAATATATGAGCAGATTCAAATTACTTTTTGGGAATGAAAGCCTTTCAGACACGTTTGTTTACATTGCATGAATCCTGTCAAACATATGCTGTGCTGCACTGGATCAGATTGCATCGATACTATTTTCCATCTCCAGGAACGATGTGATTGTGTGAGTTAGTGGTGCTCATAGGATAAGTTACATATACTTGTTTCAATTATTGATAAGGTCGCGACATCTTTGTAAATTTTCGTTTAAGGCTAAAAGGTCCATTATTAATAAGTTCATTTGCCCTCGTCTCCCTCGAAACAATGAATCCCTTTTTATCACTTTTAATGGCTGCAACTTTTCTTTTTATAGATATTGCCCAAGTTGTTGCCAGTTCAGTTTTTTATACATTTTGTTCAAGTTGTTCTCAGTTCGATTGTTGGAGTTGGGGTCTCACTAAAGTCATCAATGGACTTGTCACGGAGACCCCGACCCCACCATCCGAACGAGCAACTCCCACAATGAAGGGTTGATTTTAGAAGCCAACGTTTAACGTCCCACACAGCACAGGAACGGCCGCCCCGCTCAGGTCACCTTCTCGCCAGTCAGTTGCAGCCGACCTGCACGTCGGGTAAACTATTGAGCGCCGGAGCGTCTCAGGGGAACCGATCCCAAGCCTGGACATGCACTGCCACTGCATGCTTCTGAGCCGCGGGCCGGAGCCCAACGTTCTACCAACTGAGCTACCGGGGCGGCAAGGAGGCGGTTTTAGGAGTAGGTGTCCCACTAGAGTCATCAAGGGACTTTTGACGGAGACCCCGACCCCACCACCCAAACGAGCAATTCCCACGATAAAGCGTTAATCAGGGAAACAAAGTTGAAAGTCCCACAAGGCATAACGACGACCGTCTACCTCAGGTCACCCCCTCACCACTCAGTTGCCAGCTGGCCTTCAGCATTTACGGTACCTACCACCTCCCAGTTGACCTAAATTATTTTTCCAGAAGTTGCAAAATGTTGTGTTGAGGTAGATGGAGTACGGTGGCGCTGCGCGAAGGTGTTTTTTACTACCCGTAGAGACCTGAGGAGGCCGGTTACCCACCACCTCGGGTGGGCGCGTGTTAAATGTCATAAATGCTGACACTTGCACGATGAAAATTTCGTAAAGAGAAAGAAGTATGATTTCCAGCGACCGATTACAAAAGCAATCGCTATGTTTGCGGCGTTAAACATAAGGCTGTACTACCGCAATGGTCAAAAACCGTGAACATACCTACCTTAGGTGCTAAATATTTGGAATTTATAGCAAGAACGCATTTTTTATTTTTGCTATCGAAAGATATTTTATGAAGAAACCTTTTTTAAGGTGTCTAAAAGGGCAATTTCAACTGCGAAAAGGTCAAGCTAGGTCAAAAAGAAAAGGTCAAACAAATTAAAAGTCAAAAATTTTCAAATTTTGAAATTTTCTTCTTTCAAAATAAACTATAATTCAAGACAAGTTCAATGATATACAAAACATGTTAATCAGGTGATGCGTTGTTGAGTTATGAAGCATCAAACATGAGTCTACAACGTGACCTCCCGAAAATGCCTCGGGCTATAACTCGGTCACCGTTGGTTGGAGGGGGCTAAGATTCTCACAGGCGTGTTTCTGGCCCAAAACTACCCCGGAGACAAAGTTTCAGATTTTTTCTAGACATGGTGGTGTCAAATTGAAATATTTTTGGTCGTTTTGTCCTCGAATGCCCCTTATCTCAGACACTAAAATAGCTAAAAATGTCTAACACCATTCCAAAGCTCTTGAGATGGTCTTTCTTTGTAGCGTCATTTATTTTCAAGTCAGGTCAAAGCCTAGGAAGCTGCAGGTCACTGAACATTGGGAATGTTCTTTGAAATGTCCATAGCCGCCTAAGCATAAGGGTGTTTCTTTTTTCACTAATGACTTCAAAACCAAGCAAGTTACAGCCATATTTGATGTACCATTGCAATTCTCTCATCAATACAAATCGAACAATATATGAGATTGCTATGCCAGGTCCGATTCAAAATTTGACCTGGCCCAGGTCAACAGTTTTACCCAACTTGACCTGGCATAGCAATTATGTGTATCATTTGACTTGCAGTGATCATACAAACACATCGATGACAATATAAAATTTATATCTTTATCTTTTTAAAATTTATGGAGTAAACACCGAAAAAGTTTACTTGACCTTAGATGACCTTTCAAAGGTCACAGGTCAATAGTTTTTGTTACAAACTTCAGAAATGGGTTAAGAGCAAGTCCCAAACGATATTTGAAGTTGATTTTATCCTTACTTACTGAGAAAAGCTCGTTTCGTGACTTCCCCCATGCATTCGCAATGGGGAGGTCATACTCTGTACATGACCTTAGGTTACCAATATAAAAATATGGGAACATATGTTGCAGCTCCTGTTAGGCCCACTACGTGGTATGAGTTTCAACTTGATAGATGAACCCTCTTTTTAGTTTTGCAGTCCTTACCATTTTTTAGGTGAGGTCGCCTTACCTGACCTGGTGACCTGACCTGATGTGACCATGAGCTAAAATTCTCAGGAAAGATGTAAAAATGAGAATGGAGCGGCTAGACTAAGTTTTGTGGCGCTGCGCGCCGCCGTTTTCCGGTCACTTTGGAAAAACCCGAGGTGGGTCTAAAAAGTCCCCCACCTGGATAAGGGTTAACCATATGGGCTACTAAACTTCTACGCAGACGCACCGTACCTCCAAAAAGTCCCGAGGTGTTGGAATACTATACGCTAAATAGGTTTAGACCAGCCTTTTTCATTTTTTATTAGTACACTCCTAAACAAGGAAAGTAAAACTTCCCTGTGTATCACTGACAGAAAATCCTGGAGCGTCGACCGTCTATGTGGCATCAAAGCTCTCGTCTGATAGTTTGAAGGCGGCGGGATGTCTTCCAGAGGACTTCAAAGCTCCAGACCTGAGTCCCTGTGTGGAGGAGGGCAGCAAAGGTGGTCCAGCCTTCTACCAGGCAAAGGGCTGTGTCGTTGACAGGTATCTTTTTATATTAACCTCCCTAATGTCACGTCATGTTTGAAGTTTATATGCTGGACAAGTAACCACAAGAGTTGAGCGTTGCTGAAAAAAATAATATGGGTCGTCGCCAGTCAAATGATCAAGTCATTGATTTCTTAGTTCTAAGCCACTAATTGGACTTCCAAACAAAATACAAACTTCGGTCAGTCCTCCTTTTGCTGTAGCTATTTATAAGTTTGACACCTTCCTATGGATTCTGTGAGGGCAACATATAGATAAGCATGAGGAGGGGCTCCTCATTTTGTTGAGCTGTTGACGTAATATGGGGCTATTGGGGAATATTATTCAGGTATTGTATCAATAGTTTAAAGAAAATCCTTTATAATGGGATTTGAACTCGCATTACAATGTGATCGAGCAGGCCAAGAACAACTTGATAGTAATTTCACTTCCGCCCGAACATAGCTTTTGGGGAAAAAGCGGCAACAGCCCCCCGCCTACCAACCCCTCGCGATCACATGGTGTTGGTTGGTCTTGGATAAGATACATTTTGCTCAAGCCCCACTGCGCCTGCTGCGCGGACAATGTGTTCTTGTCACTTTTGCTTTCACTGATAGCTGGTTTTAGCTAAAACACTCAATTTGTATTCATATTCTGTTATGGCGCAGCCAGGCAACAAAATTTATTCGATATGGCAGCATGGCGTGCTACCATATCATGACGTTACGCCGATTTGGATTTCTTTTACCTTTCGCAAGAAAAATTAACATTGCGAAATGATTGGCTTCCCTAGCCTATTCCAGCATAAGTAACCCAAAATTCATCATTTTCTGTATAAAATACCAAACAATAAATTCAGGATAAAACACACAAGGTGCCACATTGTTAAGGGAACGAGCAGTCGAGGAAATCCATGCTGAATCACACTATGACACTAGGTTGCATTGATTTGGAATGGGTCAACGAGGTTAAATATTTGGGGCACATTATCAGCTGTAACCTGGATGACACGCATGACATACTACGGGTTAAAGCGATTCTCTACTACCAGGTTAACAAACTTAAGAGCAGGGTTAGCTATGCAGATAGAAATGTTCTCGTCATGCTTTTTATGATTTTCTGTAGTCAGTTATATGGAGTAGAATTATGGATACGCACAAAGAATATCAGGGCTGGCGTGAGGTAAGGGTTGCATTTAATTCCTGTTTGAAACGTCTTGAAAATGCACATCTGGTGTCATAATTATGATATCAGATGGTATCAGATTATAATCGCACAGTGTGCTCTGCTAATGGTGTATTGTTACGATGTTTACTCGTCGGAGGCTCGGTTGGTTCTCTCTTGTATTTCCAGACGCACACCACTTTTTATCAACTCAGCCACACCGACGGACACTGACTCATGCTCTTTTTTAGCAGACACATTATACCACACGACATCCCCCTCCATACAGTAGAATTGTGAATACAATTTAATCAATTATATGGATCTAGGTTGTCAGAAGCACATTTTATGATAGTTGGCAGATTAAACGTTTCTGCAATAAAAATACTCGATGAACTCTTACACTACTTTATCTTCAGTTACATTTTTCACAGACCCGTCAGATCTGCAAATATTTGATACATCTCGTATCAGGCCTTGTTCTCTAATCAATAGTGGTATTGGTTCTTATATATACTGCACATATATTTGTTTTGTGCAGTGATGTAATGTTTTTGTAAGTATTTCCTATTTTTCATAGTCAACTATTTCCGTGCTCTTTATTCCTTATTTGTATTCTATCTGCATTTCCCTCCCCGTTACGTAAGTGGAGTGACATAGACAAAAAAAAAAACGAAGGAAGGGTAAACATTGGAGTCTAACTTCAAAGGGAAGAAGCAACGGTGCGCAGGGCCAAGAACTCAATACTGTTCAAGTAGGTCAGGGCAATGTGCCAGAGTGACTATGAGCCAGACAATAACACAGACAGAGGGTAATACAAACACTGGTCATCGCCTTGGCGAAAAAACGGAGGGATTTCATTACTGTGCGGTGGGGGCCGTACGTCCACAGCTCGGAGATGTTGGCGAGTATTGAAACGTAACTGAATTATCAGCATTATTCAGCATATATATATATATATATATATATATATATATATATATATATATATATATATTTTAAATCATAACCAACAAGGTTGGATGAATTTGGAAGGATTTTATATCCAATCTGGAACTTTTAAAGAAGCGAAGAATATACTTGTACATACAATTACACACGTTAACAAACATACATTTTAATCATGATGTGGTGTATTGTTACAAGATAAAAAATAACTGAAATTACTTTATACAGGATCTCACTTTTGATGAGCAGTGACTAACGATGTGAACATGGGTAGCAACCAAGGCTGATTGTGGCTATTTTAAAATTAGCACACATTAATGCAATACTAGTTGTCACAAGCGAGGCAGCAGGGTGACACTCATACCACGTCACAAGGTGGCACACTAATTGATGGGTCGTTCTGAAAAGAATTAAGGTAGATGATGCTGTTGATGTCGTGCTGTTCCTCTGCGCAGACTCACGGCCGATAGTCTACTCAGAAGAACGGGACGATGATACTTAGGCGTCGTACCGAATGCAGGTGCCGAATAGCCGGAGTTGACAGGAATAGCTGGTGTGTTTAGAAACATGCTGAGGTGTCCCCCAGGACGTCTGGAAGTCCCGCAGGAAGTTCATGGTGTGATAGCGGTTAACTTGCTTGCTTTAGACGATAATAGATGAAATTGCAAGTCGATCAGATCCGGCATCCATGAAGGGTTTGAATGACGGTCATTCTGAGAAGTGACTGTTGCACACTGAGTGCGTTGCGGGTGCAGATGTGGTGGTGACAGCCAAGAGCTGGGCTGGGCTAGATGATGGGTCATCACGCGGCTGCGTGCTGCGTGAGGTCAATGTCGTCTCGGTCAGACGTGCTGGTGGTTGACATGCACAATGACACGGATGTGTGACGGCGCGTTATATTTGAAAATCACGTTGAAACGTCTGCTGACGTTGCAGACGCAGGCACTGAGCTTCATATGTGGTTCATAGTCTTCAGTTCTCATTTCAGAGCATTCCTCTTGTGCTCGTTATATAATAGCCGATTACGCGCTTTTCTGGCTTTGTTGCCTTATAATCCCTTTTTCTCATGCTTCACCCTCATATCTCGGGGCTGGACAGGCTTATTCCTTGCCTTGGCTTTAATATCTCTCTGTGGGCAGTTCCCATTGCGCTCTCAGAGCGCTCGTATTTTCTTATTTGGGCATGAGTTATTTATTTTCTCTGCGCTTATGAATCGGACTTGTGGGGATTATCCTATATATCTTCAATATAATTCTAATTCTAGAAGCTCCTTTCAAGCTCAGGTGTTTATGCTGGTTCAAGATAACGTTAATGTGCTACTTGGTCGTTACTTGATTGTGATTCGTTGTCATGACGATTAGGAAATTCCTTACCTCCAATGCCAGGTCAAGAACAGACACAGAGATGACACAGGTTTCTGTGGTGTTGGTCTGTGACGATAGTCAGCAGCAGATCTTGCGACACACAGGTCAAAGCTTGGCGTAACCAGAAGTGCCGGCGGAGGCTGCGTCAGGGCGTGTGTGGACACTCAGCAGATCGGAAGCAATTTTGCACGTTGTTCAGCAAAAGTCCGATGGCGAGCCGGCGGCCGAAGCCACCGGCTGCCTCCACCGCTGCTACCAATGTTATGATGTTAACTCCTCGGAGGCTCGGTTGGTTCTCTCTTGTATTTCCAGACGCGCACCACTTTTTATCAACTCAGCCACACCGATGGACACTGACTCATGCTCTTTTTTTAGCAGACACATTATACCACACGACAGTATATACCTTTGACATACTTCTGGCTAAAAAAGATTGTGCTGTTTAAATTCTTGTCGAAAAGTACAAATATTATCATTCATGCCTTCAGGGGAATTTGGCACTTTCATAATGTGCTTTTAACTGAGATAGCCAAGTTGTAAAGCAAGTCAGAAAACCCGGTACTCAATAAATCATTTATTTTGGAAATCGAGATTTCCGTGGAAAAAAGCTAAGACCTACCTGAAATGTACCCCTCATGTACCCTTAGCAGCAGGTCACAGTTGTCATGGCTGTTGATGTGACGACATATGCTGACGTCACGGTGAGACAGTGTCCCAAAACCTGGGGTGCTGGGTGCAGAGCGACACCCATTCAAGCAGAATTTTCCACTCACTTTTATACTTTTTTGCTGAATTCTCCACTTACTTCTCAATTATGGTTCTAGTTACCATAGATACAATTCACAAAGTTAACAATACTCAACAATACTTACTACAAGGGCCAGTTCCATTACCTCCTCTACTAACGTCCACTGGAAAAAGAGAGCAGCGGAATCGAATAGAAGATCGCCAAATTAACTCGGCTCTTATGCGCTTCTTTCGCTTTTCTGCAAGCAAATCTGGCGACTTCTATTTTTCTGGCCAGTTACACCTGGCATCCTTGTCTCCACCGATTTTAGTGAAACAACAGAATCGAAGTTCTGGCGCGGGCAAGACGCTCAGTGCCCCCCGCCCCTCCGGAGAAAGTTCCAATGGGTGAACACCGCCACTAAATTCCACCACTCACAAAATTGGTGAGTGGAAAATTAGACACCCTAGCCTTGTGTTGCCAAAAAAATGAGCTGACCACTTTGAGAGATACATTTCTGGAAAACAGTTTATTTGTGCACATGATTTCTAGGCTTACGTCCTTGAAAAGTTATTTTTGTGTTTCTGGTACCGAGAATAGTGAACAACCATTTTTGGTCATCTTGTTGTTAAAAGCAATTATCTTGAAATTTGTAAGCTAAGCAGCATATTTTTTGACAATGTATCGTAGAAAATTGGCCATTTATTGCGAAGAAAATCATTTTTATCCGTATCAGCCCTTCATTGCTGCGTCCACGCCGTGTGACACCCAAATCCACTCACGACACCCTACGACACCCTAGGCATAAATACGCTGATATCTAAGTTTAATGAAAGTGTCCGGTATTTGAATACATTGAAACTCTACATTTTCATTAAACGAATTTTTTGGCAACAAGAATGCACCCAGTTACCCTTCAAACATGGGCACTTTTTTGTATGACTGGTCTACGGCGTGGACTTACCAAAACGCCGTCTTTACATCTAGTAAATAAAAGCGGCATCTTTTTGAAAGACAGGTTACATAATCGTTATTGACAAAATATTGTAGTCTTCCCCTTTGTGTGCTTTTAATTGTAGAATTTTCTAGCCTATAGGGATTTAGAAAATAATTTTAGAACAATTTCCAAAAAACAAATTATGTAGCTCAGGCGACCGGCAAGCAGCAAGCGATCAGAAATTTAAAGTAGTAGTCGCTCTGACGCTGTCGCAACCAGGGGGTGGACATGAGCTATCTCTCTATAAGTTTGGGGATTGTTGAAGGTTCCATTTCTGGTTCTTAGAGAGTTTTTCCAGAAAAATTTAACATGTAATTCCAATGGGACTTCTTGCAGGGGTTTGGGGCACGGACCAGTGGGAAAATATAAGTAGTGCTTAAGGATATATTTTTGGTTTTTAGTATGTAGAATTGATCAGGCTATCTTCTAGAGACATTTTTAAGTCCCTGACATGCTTTAATATCAAGTAAATTCCACGATGAATTTCATGATAACTCCTTCAGAATCTCGTTTCGAACCTGGCGCAGTTATTTCAAACCCAAATAAGAATAATTGTGTTATTCGGCCGGAAGAAATATACCCGCCACTTGTTCTGGAATTATGGCGCTGGTTACGTGTAGGATAAAAACGAGCCGGGAATAAAATTAGAAAACCCAGCGTGTAATTAATATATTCATACAGGTATCTATCTTTGAATGAGTGTAGGGAACATCAAAGGAATAGCAGATTTGTGGACAAGTGTACAGAGGCATGCCAGTAAGAACGTTTATTTCTAGGTAGGTATGGGTCTGGTGAGCCTTGGGGAGAACACATTTTAGGTCAAGAAGTGTACCATCTATTACATGGATTACTATGTTCCTGATGCTTTTAAGTGTAAGGAGGACTTTTAACCCTCGCCCCACCGAGAGGGGCCATCGATGGCCCCCCTAAGGTTTTTCCGGGATAGCAGAAAAACGACGAGGCGCAGCACCGCAGTTGAGGGCTCTACCTCTCACTGCATCATTTTCCCATCATCCCTGAAATTTTTTACCCCGGGTCACCCAAGGTCAGGTCACCAGACGAGGTCAACCAAGGTCACCTCACTTCATTTTAGAGCTCTGTAAGAGCTACATTTCAAAGTCGATCGATTTGAAACTTCCTACACTTCATAACCCCTCCAGGGTCTACAAGGTGTATATCCGGGATTTTTCGATTTCGTGCTCTGAGGTCAGGTCACGAGGCGACCTCTCCCATTGGAAAAGCATAGGGAAAAGTTGTTTCATGATATAAAAGCCACAAAAATGATTGCAAATACTCAGACTGCTCAGAACAACGTTTTTGGACACCCTTTCACGGATCCCAGGGGTCATATTTGCCCTTTGACTTTTCCAAGGTCATCCAAGGTCACCAGAGGTCAAAAACAGTATTTTGACAATAACTTTTGACCTAATTAAGCTACAGCGGTGAAACAAACACCATCGTGTTTGTCTTGTCACTGGCTTTCATTTGATATACGGCAAGGTCACTTTCTGACCTTTCGTGACCTCAGGTCATATTAGGTCACGAGGTGACCTCTGGAGGTCAAACCACTGGCGGGAGGTCTTTACGTTCCACATAGCGGAAAAAGTACTGGCAATTTGCTATCAAATGTACTTTATCAGGCCTCAATAGCTCTAATGACATAAGAGTTATGCCCAGTTTGCTCAATCATTGCATATTTGAGTGAAAATAGCCGATCTTGACCTAATTTAACCTCTGGAGGTCAAACCATTGACCTGAGCACTAAAACATGCGGAGTAATTTCTTACTGAATTCACGCAAGCTTTCTATTGCACTTTGCAGATTTGCGCTAACGCCCATATTTTCGGAGTTAGAGGGGGGGCCATCGATGGCCCCCCGGTGGGGCGAAGGTGGCGCCGGACCCCCCGGTGGGGCGCGGGTTAAGATCCATTGATCATGCTTGTGTGGACATACCATGATAATAATTAGGGTACAGGTACCTACTAAGGCCATGCAGCAACATTGAAGCTATTTCCAGTCTGTATAGGATTGACCAGAAGGTGGGATTGTGAGGCTGTTTATTATATACTGTCAGGGTTGGATGTTTATTAATTGGGTAAACTCTTCCAAGTCTTGTGAATCTGTGTAAAGATATGTTGCAATTGTATCATGGGTGTGAAATTGAGATAGAAGTTCTATAAAACATATTTAGGCACTTATTACATATTTCATTTCAAATGAAGCTTTATTGAATTCCTTCACAATTCAAATGTTAAAAGAAAGATCTTGGGACCGTACCAGTGGCGGATCCAAGGGGGGCGAAAAAGGCATTTGGCCCCCGAAATGGAAAAGCTCTGGGAAAAACTATGTTTTTGCCCCCCAAAAGTTATTGACCTCCTTTTTGCCACTCCTTTTTAGTTTATAAGCAATATTTTGGTGCTTCAACTCTTAACTTCAAACAGAACCAGTTAATTTCAGTGTAAATACTGGGCCTCGGACTGGAAAAATTATCTTGAGCGCATATTTTTCATCTTGTTAAGTTTTTTTTGCTTTTCGCCTCAAATACCCAAAATTCTACCAGCAAGTGATATTTTAGAGCAGCTTTAACAGCCTGCATTTTTTTGTTGGTTTTTTTTTGCTTTTTGACTTTTGACTTTGGTTTGCCCCTCCCAAACCGGCCGGCTAGATCCGCCACTGGACACTACAGACCCTTTTTATACCTACAGGTATCCTGTTAGTCTAACAATGACAAATTGATAGGTCTAAATCCTAAGCTATGCCAACTTGCTGCTTATACCATAATAGTAAGGTTTTCTTTCTACATGCATGCTCTGCAGCACCATGTATGGAATGTGATACTGAGGAGCTTTCACTTCTGTTTTAATGACAGAATATACTTGTAATATGTCTGTTATTATTTTGGGTCGAAATTGTGAAACAGACTGCATACTGCTTATACTACATAGGTACCATTGCCAGCACTGGACTGCTAAACTTATTCCTTCATTTTTTCAGCACAAACAAAGAGCCCATAATTTGTTATTCCTATTAATGTTTTTATCATGCTATGACTCATTTATTAAACAAATATATACATTATATATATATATATATATATATATATATATATATATATATATATATATATGTAATATGTATATACATGGCATTACATTGTGTGGTAAAAAAGGTTGTTTGTGTCAGCATGTAGGGGCTAGGCTTTGATGAAATATTATTAATCATGTCAAATAATGGCAAGTATCCAATGGAGCAAGCATGACATTACACAATGCCTGTGCGGCTGTAGTTAAGAATGTTTGTGTTTCCTGATTCTATCTGGGACTGATTTAGCAGTGACTACTTCCGGAAAATTGTGAATTTGTCTTCTTTTCTGACACCCTATGTACACTCCAACGGTTGTGAGTGGCTGCCTCTGCTATGGCAGTGTTATTATAACTGCTACTACTGATATGATAACTGCTATATTTGTACTCCTGATGCCAGGAAAACAAATTGCTGTACTTACTTGCTGCCGGCATTTCATTGATCCATCAGCCGATGGATCTTGTATTCTTATGCCCTTTTCACTTCCCCTCCCTCCTTGTTTCACCCTAACAGTTGCACCCACACGTTTCCCTAGCCGCTGCCGTGCTCGTGCACTCTATTGTAATACAATGTTGCAAACGTGCATGGTGCCTGATCCGGTCACCCGAATCCACGAGACATTTGATCTCGACAATTAGGTGTGCCATCTGCACGCGTGGGTCGTCGGCCTCCTACGCTCCGTCCGTGGATCGCTCGTCCGTTGCGCTGCCCCTCCCCCTTGCCGTACATGCCCGTTGCTTTGCGCCCGTCTTCTCGGGGCCCGCTCACCCCGGAATATCTAAAATCACCTTCCAATTTTTTTGTTTTCGTTTCTGTGGCAATTTTTTCCCCTCTCAAATGTATTGTGTTTGGGATGTTTTTTTTGGGGGTACCTGAATACATGTATGAAAGTACTGTATTTTATTGTGGCAAGTTCTATTTCTGCTGACTTTCAAGTTTCATTTTAAGATCGGTCTATATGTGAGTGGTGCTTAAATATGATTCATATATTTTTAGATGCACGGTTTGCCACAATTTGATCCAGGGTGTAACTGCGAAAATTTTAGGGTTCTTTTTCCTAGCCGACCCATAAAATTTTACGGGCAGTGTTAGATTAAAAACGTTAAAAGAGTAAAAGAACGTTAAAAACCTTAAAATTTTGTCGAAAATCTATAAATACTTTTTTATTTATTTGCAATCCACACTTCCCCCTCGGGCCGAAAAATATTTTGACCCTCTGGTTTGAGCGTCTGAAGGAGCATGACCCTAATTCCCCCCTGATCCGCCAGTGCCTGGACACACACCCAAAAAATCATGGTAGCGGCCACAACCATAACTTTCGGACTATGGGGGCAGTGCCCACCATTTTCCAGCCGTTCCCGTACCTTGTTTTCAGCAACAAATCAAGCGATAAGCCGATTCATCTTTGGTCCCACCAACGTCGACGACCCTTTCCCACAACTTCAAAATAGTTCCTGCGCCCATGCTGTAAGCTTCTTGGTCATCAAAGGTTAAAGCTCGAAAAGCAGCAAACGTGGAAAAAAACAAAAATGATCTGACCTCAGGTCAGGTCAAGGTTACTTTTTAATATAGCATAGTCAATATGCATATCAATGAACTCGCAGTAGCAATCTGAACGCAATAATATCAAAATGAAAGATTTTTCATCATTTCGAAGTTATTGACCTAAGCCTGAAAACTGCTTAAATCGCCCCATATCCGCCCGGGTGGGGGTCTTTTTAGACCCCCCCTCGGGTTTTTCCAAAGTGACCAAAAAACGGCGACGCGCAGCGCCGCCAAACTTAGGATAGCTGTTCCTCCATCATTTTTACATCTTTCCTGAAAATTTTAGCTCAAGGTCATTTCAGGTCAGGTCACCAGGCCAGGCGAAGTGACTTCACCCCAAAAAATGTTTAGGGCCGCATAACTAAGGGAAGGGTTAATCTATCAAGTTGAAACTCATACCACATATTGGGCCCACGAGGAGCTACAACATTTGTTCCGGGATTTTTGATATTGGTGACCTAAGGTCATGTGCAGAGCATGACCTCCCCATTCTAAATACATGGGGAAAATCACGAAATGAGCTTTTCTCAGTGAGTATGGATGGAATCAACTTCAAAAATTGGTTACGACATGCTTTTTAGCCCATTTCTGAAGTTGATGCCAAACATTTTGACTTGTAACCTTTAAAAGGTCACCTTAGGTCAAATAAGCATTTTGTGGTGATTTACTCTATAAATTTGGAATAAACTAAGATAGAGCTTTTATCTTGTCACCAAAGTGTTTGTATAGTCACTGGAAGTCAAATGATATACATCATAACTATACCAGGTCAAGTTGGGTCAGACCGTTGACCTGGGTCAGGCCAAATTCTTAAATTTGACCTGGCATAGTAATATCATATATCATTCGATTTGTATTGACGAGAGGATTGCAATGGTGCATCAACTATGGCTATATCTTGTTTGGTTTGGAAGCTATTAGTGAAAAAGTAAACGCCCTTATGCATAGGTGGCTATGGACATTCTCAAGAATATGCCCAATATCTAGTGACCTGTAGCTCCCTAGGCTTTGACCTGACACGAAAATGAATTCCACTGTAATGAAAGCGCATCTCAAGAGCTTTCGAATGGTGTTGGAAAAATTTGTCTAGCTATCATAGTTTCTGAGATATATGAGGTTTTCTTAGTACACCTCATATTAGCGATTTTGACCTATTTTGACCTCTGGTGACCTTGATATTGACCTGACAAGAGAAATGACCGAAGTATTTTCGATATCATTTTTGAAGAGCTTTCGATTGCCGTTTTGCGCTTTTTTCTAGCTCTCTTAGTTTTTTAGATCGTGGGGGTCTTTTTTAGCCCCCCCCACCAGGGCGAAGATGGCTCGTACCCGCCACCGGGGCAAGGGATATGACTTCTCAGAGGTCACACGTAAAACATTGCAGCATGAACCTAGAAAGGGGCCCAGGATACTATGGTTAGGATAATATGCACTTATTCTCAGCTGTATCTACACAAATACAGCCCAATTTCTGTTTTCCCCTTTATTTCCAATGGAGAGGTCATGGTCCATACTTGACCTTAGGTCATCGATATGAAAAATCCCGGAATATATGTTGTAGCACTCGGTGAGGCCATTATGTGGTATAAGTTTCAATCCCATATATGTACTTGTTTCTTACGTATGCCACCTTAAACGTTTTTTTTAGGTGAGGTCACTTGACCTGTAATGGTGAACTGACCCTAATGATACAACCGTAAAATTTTGAGAAAAGTTGCAAAATTGATCGAGAAGGCGTGCCGAGTACGGCGGCGCTTCGCGCCGCCATTTTTTCGTGCTGCCGGAAAAACCCGAGGGGGGTAATCAAACACCCCCGCCAGGGCGATAGTTAATAACCAAACAGGTCGAAAACTGCGTTAAGCTAGAGCCATAATTTAGGCGAATCCTCTCGTTACGGCGAATCAAATTATCTATGGTATAAACATGCTGTGTCAAAATCTAAGAATGACCAAACCAAAGGTCAGGTCAAGAGCGTTATCTGGTCTGACATAATCGATATGCATACCAATCGATTCGTAATGACAATTTAAGAATAATGGTACTAACGTGAAATCTCTATCATCATTTCTTGCCAAGTTGTCCTGCGAAGGTGTCCGGGTTTCCTGCGAACCCATGTCTAAAAAAAGCTTAAATAGTCCCGAATGACCTTACAGAGATCACAGATCAAACATGTCAAGTTGGACCTTTGGGGTGGTCCAATATACTTATACTATGTGAACAGGAATCTACTTTAACCCTTTCCCTACTGGAGGTATTTTAATCCCTCGCCCTACCAGAGGATCGATTCGACCTCCCAACGCTTGAAAACTAAGAAAGGTGGAAAAACGCGGTAAAGCTTAGCGTGTTGCCCGAGACCTGAACTCTCCGACGGTGGAAAATTATTTTTACCCTAGGTTAACTAGTGACCTTGTGATGTCACAAAATGGCGAAATTGTGACACATTTAGAAAATCCCTTATAATTCGGGAATCAATGGGCCTGGAATAAAGCCCGAGGTGTCAATGTGGTTGTCTTGATGCAAGGAATTCAACAAAATGCGGCATGGGCTTGTAAGGTCACACGTGACCTTGACTTAGGTCCATCATGATCAAAGTCAGGTCGCATACCATTCGAACACTTGGGTGATGCTCGTCACTATGATGCCAAATTCATTGCTGCATCTCGTCCCGTTTATGAGAATTCAACAGCTTCTAAAACTCACCAGCTTCTAAAATTCGCCAACAGCTTCTAAAACGGTAACCTTTGCTGACCTTTGGGGAGCCCTGGTGCCTTCGTTATGGACTTGACCTTAAAATGGATCACATATTCCAGATTTCCTTTTCAGGAGCTTTCGAATGTTGTTTAGAAACTTGATCTAACTATTCTGGAAGCCGAGCAACGCCCCGTTTTTTCAGGCTTATTTCTAGGGCCAAAATTGTCTTGCGTGGGCTTAGAAATGACGTCATAACTCGGTGACCCAACATGACATTGACTTGAAATTTTGTCAAGACGTTTCAAATTAATTTTTATACAATCTTTACGCAGCATTGGGCTAAACTAGTCTCTTTTTGTGTGTCATCGTGAAGAGGAAGAGGAAGAGCAGAGTGTGGGATGTCACGGGCACGTCGAACCCGACGAAAACTGGCTGTTTCCAGCCTCCGCAGATCGAACGCACCTTCAAATGCAGGAATCAAGGATAATGGCAACATGTATCTGTATATTTTACAGCTTCAACAGGCACCGACACCCAATTAGTAATGCAGTCATGTTACATACAACAGCGTAGTCCAACGATTATTCAAATAACATGGGTATACCACACACACATGCACACATGTACTAACACGCATTAAGTAAAAACTACTAAAAAGCTGTTTCGTAAATGTGCTGATATGCTTAACCCCACCCCATCGGGGGGCATCGGTGCCCCCCTCGAAGGTTTTCTCGAACAACTACTACCATATTAATGGGCTTCAAGGGCTTCAATTGGCCAAGGTGCCACATTCCCTTTAATGAAGTTCGGTGCTGCAATTTAAGTTCAAGCGCCGATGCCCCAGTCTTATCTCACGAATATAAATACATTCGCTTATCGTTACAGTGTTGCCACACCGTTTTGCCTTCTCCCCGGTTACACTACTTTCTTCACAGCACTTAATTCACGAAATTAGAACGGCGTTGCATAAACCAGTCGTTGATGGTTCTCGCTAGTGAATCCCGGCCTGATCGAGCATGGGCAGCAGTATATCGCCACGTGACTCTCTCAGACACAGGCTCACAATAGCAAGATAGGAGATATGTTCAGATTTCTTGATCCTACAAGACGTCTGAAAAAGAAAATTCATTGTGAAGTACCGGAGACTCCTTGTTTTGGGAATCGTGCCGAAAGAGTTCGTTAAATTTGTAAAAACATAAAAAACTTCGATTTCATCTTCAGCATTAACAACATCTAGGCGGCATGATACGAGCGACTTAAAGTAAGGTCATTCCATGTCAACTCGACACACCAAGTGCCAATTTTTACACGGCACCATCTCGGATCTTTATGATACTTTGCATACAGGGTTATCGTGGGCTGGGAACACGAATATGAGAATATTAGGAACTTACCTCACATATTTTCGGATATATGACGATGTCAATATTTGCTAAATGCTGTTGCATTCCCGTCTAAGCCATACCATGACCTCAAAGCGGTTTTAAAAATTTGCATTGTGCAAGCCGGTGGCCATCAAAATAAAGGTATGCATCCTCCTTTCAAATATGTACGAAAATTAGGCGATAGCCGTAATATTTAAAAAAAGAGGAAATCTGAGTGGGTGCCGTGCACTCAGTGTGTCGAGTTGGCATGGGGTGACCCAATACCAGAGGGCTCTCCACCAAGAAGTCCGGATCCTCTACTTACCATGATTACTTGGGCCTGCTTATAAGGTCCGATGACGACGTCACACACTGGGTCGTAGCTCATCTTAGTGTCCACAGACATTTCGTCGAAGAGGATGGCGCAGTTCCGTTGGAGCGGCGGCATGTTCCGGGCTGCACCTCCAAGAACCGCAGTAGCCCGTCGAAGGTACCAGGAATCACATGGAAGCCTGCCACCCACCGTCTGAGGCATCGAGAGGGAGGGCAGGGGCCACCTGCAGCATTGTAGCAAGTGTTAGCTTCTCGGGGAGTAGTGGATATGGGTTCCGAAAATGTAATGGCTGTTGATCGGAGGTCATAGTTCTTCAGTGAATTTTTAGGGGTTTCAATGCGCTTATGGTCGTCTCAAAAATGTATTGTGACGATTGAACAAAACATATGATACAATCTGCAAATGGATCTTCCAATATGACTTCAACTTAATGTTTCCTTTACAGGTCCCATAAAAACCCATATATACCACCATATTATTAAATGATAAACTTATATCAAAGCGATTCAAGAAGGCTGTAAAAGGCTATAGAGCCAGCCAAAATTTGTGTTTTCTGTTTGTTTCATGCTTGTTTGTTAGTCAAGTGGACCAAAGTTGTAATTTTCTGAGTACAAATATGGTTGCAACATTGACCACCCCCACCGTAACAAAATATTGGGCATGGAACAGGATTAATTTTTTATGTTTTACTAAAAGCTGCATCCTCCATGCTCACATGGTTGATTTGGTTATACCTCTTACCTGAAATGCCCCATACATTATCCTAGCAAAATTAGTTTTTTTTCATAAAATAAAGCAATTTATCTGTAAAGCACCTACTACTTCCTGTAGTCACTAAAACTATGGCTCTCCTTATCAGTATGCAGTACACATACTGGACCATCTCTCCCACCATAATTTTTGGCAGAGCACCCCATCAAAACCTTTCCAGAAAATTTAACATTTTTCGGTGGCAGACCAAAGTTGCGCCCATGGACCAAAGTTGCTCAGTTTTAAGGTTCCAAAAATAATTTGGATTTCACTAAGATAACCTCTCCAATGTATAACTTACCTAATGCTCTTCAGCCACTTCCTTTTTGCTTGGCATCTCTTGGAAAAGAGAAAAACTTGAAGCAGTTTCTACACCTGCGATGAGAACATTTGGGAAAAAAACAAAAAGGCATTATTCTTATTCTGCAAAATAATAATTATGGGTTAATGAAGGCCAGGGGACCGGGTTAGAAGGTTGAAAGAGCATCTCGGCCTCTCACCACACCAGTCTGCAAAGCATAGCAACAACCCAGACCAAGTACAGCAGCTACACAGAGTAACTACAATCCCTGGCACTGGTTGAAATTTTTGGGTACCTGAATGATTTATGTGCTGCCTTTTTAGTATTAATATATGTGAATGGTTTCAATTCACATCAAACGTTCCCACCCCTGGGAATGTACAAGACATCAACATTATTTGGTACTGCTAGGGGAGACGTCTCAGCTTTGCCAGATACAGACATTGGGTATTGCGTGGAGCCAAAAATGCCCAAGATTTCTAAATTTCCCCAGATTCCCGGGATCTCCCCATGAGAAGCTTGGGCGAGCGATTCTTGGTATGGGCGCATGGGCGTCGAAAGCGGGGGAGGGGGGACGGGGGACGCGTCCCGCCTGTTGGCCTGCCAGGGGGGACATCCCCCAGAATTTCTGGGTCGACGGTCATTAATGTTGTCAGATACCGAATATGCTCAAAATTCGCCTCCCCGGTCACTCGCAGCCCGGGTCTGTCCCCCCTGCGAAAATTCCGTGGCGGTGCCCCTGCATGGGCGTATCCAGGGAAGGGTAGAAGACGGAACCCAACAAAATTAAGCATGTGTCATAGGCGGATACAGGAAGAAAAATGTTAGGGCGCACTACGGAGCAGAGCATTCCTGGCGTAGGCGTATCTAGAGAAGGGGATTTAGGCCATAAGCGGATCCAGGGGAGGGAATTCCCTCCTCTGGATCCGCCTATGGCCTAAACTCGCCTCCCCGGTTAATTAGGGACCTACCTAATTAATTAGGTGGGTCCTTGTAAAACAATGCATTCCGGTCACAGGCGGATTCAGAAGTTACCGTGCTCTACAGAGCAAGGGATTTCTGGCATAGGCACACCCAGGCTAGGGGATTTAGGCCATGGGCGGATCCAGGGGAGGGAATTAGGTGGATCCCTATAAAATAAAGCATTCCAGTCACAGGCGGATTCAGGAGAGTTGCAGTGCTCTACAGAGCAAGGGATTCCTGGCATAGGCGCATCTAAGGTAGAGGATTTAGGCCATGGGCGGATCCAGGGGACGAGTTTAAGTGGGTCCCTGTAAAACAAAGCATTCTTGTCATGGTGGATTCAGGAGAGTGCCAGTGCCCTACAGAGCAAGGGATTTCTGGCATAGGCACACCCAGGCTAGGGGATTTAGGCCATGGGCGGATCCAGGGGAGGGAATTAGGTGGATCCCTATAAAATAAAGCATTCCAGTCACAGGCGGATTCAGGAAAGTTGCAGTGCTCTACAGAGCAAGGGATTCCTGGCATAGGCACATCCAGGCTAGGGGATTTAGGTCATGGGTGGATCCAGCAGAGATTTAGGTGGGTCCCTGTAAAACAAAGCATTCCAGTCATAGACGGATTCAGGAGAGTTGCAGTGCTCTACAGGGCAAGGGATTCCTGGCATAGGCGCATCTAAGGTAGAGGATTTAGGCCATGGGCGGATCCAGGGGACGGATTTAAGTGGGTCCCTGTAAAGCAAAGCATTCCTGTCATAGGTGGATTCAGGAGAGTGCCAGTGCCCTACAGAGCAAGGGATTCCTGGAATAGGCGCATCCAGGTTAGGTGATTTAGGCCAAGGGCGGATCAAGGGAAAGAGACGGGACCCTGTAAAACTAAGTACACTCGTCATGGGCGGATTCAGGATGGTTGCGGTGCACTACAGAGCAGGGAATTCCTGGCATCAGCGGATCTAGAGAAGGGGATATAGGCCATGGGCGGATCCAGGAAGGGGGAAGAAGAGCAGACCCTATAAAGCAAAGCATACAGGTCATAGGTGGATTCAGGATGGTTTCAGTGCACTACAGAGTAAGGAATTCCTGGCATACGCGCTTCCAGGGTAGGGATTTAGGCCATGGGCGGATCCAGGAAAGTGGAAGAAGAGGGACCCTGTAAAACAAAGTATACCTGTCAGGCGGGTTCAGGAGTAGATAATGCTTAAGTGCACTACAGGGCAGGGGATTCCTGGCCTAGGGGATCTAGAGATTAAAGTGCACTACAGGGCAGGGGATTCCTGGCATAGGGGATCTATAGATACGGATTTAGGCCATGGCTGGATCCAGGGAAGGGGAAGTAGGCGGGACTCTGTAAAATAAAGAATACGAGTCACAGGCAGCTACAGGAGGGTTGCAGTGCACTACAGGGTAAGGGATTCCTGGCATTGGCGCATCCAGGGAGGGAATTTAGGCCATGGGCGGATCCTTTTACCGTGTCCCGTCTGCTTCTATTCCCTGGATTCGCCTATGGCCTAAAATCTTTCCTCTGGACTTGCCCATGCCAGGAATCCCGTGTTCTGTGGTGCACCGTAGCAGTTTCCCCTGAATCTGCCCATGACTCGTATACTTCGTTTTACAGTATCCCGTCTGTTTCTCTTTCCTGGATTCGCCCCTGGCCTAGATCCCCTTCCCTGGATGCGCTTATGCCAGGACTTCCTTGCTCTGTAATGCACCGCAACGCTCATGAATACGCCTATGAAACAAATGCCTTATATTTTTGGGTACCCTCTACTCAGTGGCGGCGGATGCTCTTTTCGGATGGGGGGCAAGAATTTTTCCAGGGGGCCCCCTTGACGATGGGGCCCCCTCGGCAGCAAGGGCTCCCTAAAAACTGCGATGGATTGGTTGGGATTGCTGCCTGAGGTCAGAGGCATAAGCGCAGGGGCGGATCCAGGGGGCTGAGGGGGCTTCAGCCTCACTTTGTTCCATTTTCGCAATTGTTCGCCCTATTCCCCTTTTTCGCCATTTTTCAAAGCTCAGCGACTCTCCCAGCAAAATCCTGGTTCCGCTCCTGCATAAGCGTCACAAATGGTAAAAGTTATATTTGGCCCAGTACAAAAATGGCTATTCCTCCCTGTTGTTTAGTTGGCCCGTGTAAAAAATGATTTTGCCTTCCCATTCGATTTTCCATACGATCTCGGATTCCAGGCTGGAATATGTTTCCTGTAGTGCAGCAAAATAAGCAGCGTATTTGACATGTAGATGTCGAAATATGGATCTGCGTTTTATAGGTTCACGTAAGCCTCGGACATTGGACGTCAAAGCTTTAAGCTCCAGCGTCACGTTAGGAGTTTAGCAAAATTATAATAACGGTACAACAACGGCCTTCCGAGGCAAATAGTTGTTCTTTTAACACGCGCATTGACGGGGGTCTAAGCCACCTTCGCATTGACGGGGGGCGGGTACCCGCCCCCCTAAGATCTCGAGAACCACGGTAGGTAGCGAAAAACGGTAAACCGCGTTGGGCTGCCCATCCACTTCTCCATCGAAAACATTTGAACCATTTTTTGTCAGGTCACATTTAAGGTCACGAGAGGTCAAAACATGCCCGTCATAGGGATAACATGTAAAATTCAGTTTTTCGGGCATTACATCTGAACAAGTAAAGATAGAGCAAAACGACTTGAACTATATGAATCCTCTTAGCAAGCCGAATCGAATGATATATAATTTGACCTTGCTAGGTCAAATCGAGGATTTGACCTGACCTGAGGTCAGGTCAGGGTCAAATTATATAAAATGCATATCATTAGAACTGCAAAGCCCAGGCGAATCTAATGCAGCTAAAATAAATGCTTTATCACTATCCGTTACTGAGTTATTCCGTAAAAACCATTTTTCCCATGTATTTCCAATGGAGAGGTCATGCCTCGTACCTGACCTTAGGTCATCGATATCAAAAATACCGGAACATATGTTAGAGAACTCGGTGGGGCCATTATGTGATATGAGTTTCAATCGGATAAGTTCACCCTGCTCCGACTTATGCTATCTTAAACTTTTTTTAGGTCGGGTCACTTGACCTGCACTGGTGACCTGACCTGAGATGACCTAACCTTAAAATTTTCACAGAAGTTGTAAAAATGATGAGGGAAAAGGTATACCAAGTACGGCGGCGCTACGCGCCGCCGTTTTTCTACTATATCCGAAAAACCCGAGGGGGCGGGTACCCGCCCCCCGTCAATGTGCGTGTTAAAAAGTGAATGCTGTTTCTTCGTATGCATCTACATCATAAAACATGGTAGATAACATGAATTATTATATACGTTTTTTGTGGAAAATTCCGTCTCCTGCAGAATGAGAACTGGGGGCGCTTTGATGCTGTCGTCTATATCGGCACAGAAAAAAACGCTAATGACAGGCATACTGACTTGAGCATACACAAGACCAAGCTCGGGGCCCTGAGACACAGCTCGGGGGGCTCCTAGCTTGAGCTTGGGGGCTCCTAGAGATCAAGCTCGAAGGCCACCGAGCCCCCAAGCTCACGGCCCCTGAGACCAAGTTTGGGGGCCTCTGAAACAAAGCTTGGAGGCCCTTGAAACCAAACTCAAGGCCACCTTAGACCAATCTCGGAGGCTGCCTGAGACCAAATTCGGAGCCCTGAGACACAGCTCGGGGGCCCCCTGCAACCAAGCTTGTGGGGCTCCTAGAGATCAAGCTCGAATGCCTCCGAGTCCAAGCTCAGGGGGTCCTGAGACCAAGCTCGGGGGCCTCTGAGACCAAGCTTGGCGGCCTCTGACACCAAGCTTGGAGGCCCTGAAACCAAGCTAAAGGTCCCTTAAGACCATTCTCGGGGGCCCCTTAGACCAATCTGGGAAGCCCCCTTATACCAATATTGGAGGGCCCTGAGACCAATCTCGGAACCTCCATGAGGTTACGTTCGGGAGCCCGCTGAGACTAAGCTTGGAGGGCCCCTGAGACCAAACTCGGGGGGCCTTAGACAAGCTCTGGAGCCCCTTAGACAATCTCGGGGCCCTGAGACCGAGCTCGGGGAGCTCCCTTAAGGCTAAGCTTGGGTGCCCTGAGACCAGCCTTGGGGGCCCCTTAGACTAAGCTTGGGGGTCCCTGAGACGTAATTCGGGGGGCGAGGAACAGCTCGGGGCCCCTGAGACAAAGTGGGGGCCCTGATTCCAGGCTCGGGGACCTTTAGACCAAGATCTGGCCCCCTGAGGCCAGTCTCGGGGCCCTTTAGGCTAATCTTGGGGCCCCTAAAGGCCAAGCTAGAGGGTCCCGAGCCCAAGCTCAGGGCCCCTGAGATAAAGCTCGGACACTGTCCAAATCGAGAAACTGTTGAGGGCTCAGTCAGGTCATTCATGAATTTTCAGAAAAGAACCAAGCTAAAATTGCGTTTTTTTACAGGGGGCCCCCTCTGATAATTTGGGGGGGGTGGCAACTGCCCCCTTGCCCCCCTTTATCCGCCACCACTGCCTCTACTTCCCTACCATGGATCCGCCCATGGCCTAAATCCCCCTTCTCTGGATCCGCCTATACCAGGAATTTATTGCTCAATAGTGCACCGCAACCCCCCTGAATCTGCCTATGACACATCTGTTTCTTTACATGGTCCTGCCTTCTTTCCCTTCCCTGGATCCGCCCATGGCCTAAACCCCCTTCTCTGGATCTGCCTATGCCAGGAATTAATTCCTTAATCCGCCTATGCCACGTATGCTTCCTTTACAGGGTCCTGTCTTCTTCCCTGGATCTGCCTATGGCCTAAATCCCCTTCTCTGGATTCGCCTATGCCAGGAATTCAATCCTCAATCCGCCTATGACACGTATGCTTTCTTTACAGGGTCCTGTCTTTTCCCCCTTCCCTGGATCCGCCCATGGCCTTAATCCCCTTCCCTGGATCCGCCTATGGCCTAAATTCCCTTCTCTGGATCCGCCTATGCCAGAAATTCATTCCTTAATCCGCTTATGACACGTATGTTTTCTTTACAGGGTCCTGTCTTTTTTCCTTTCCTGGATCCGCCCATGGCCTTAATCCCCCCTTCTCTGGATCCGCCTATGCCAGGAATTCATTCCTTAATCCGCCTATGACACGTATGTTTTCTTTACAGGGTCCTGTCTTTTTCCCCTTCCCTGGATCCGCCCATGGCCTTAATCCCCTTCCCTGGATCCGCCTATGGCCTAAATCCCCTTCTCTGGATCCGCCTATGCCAGAAATTCATTCCTTAATCCGCCTATGACACGTATGTTTTCTTTACAGGGTCCTGTCCTTTTTCCCTTTCCTGGATCCGCCCATGGCCTTAATCCCCCCTTCTCTGGATCCGCCTATGCCAGGAATTCATTCCTTAATCCGCCTATGACACGTATGTTTTCTTTACAGGGTCCTGTCTTTTTCCCTTCCCTGGATCCGCCCATGGCCTTAATCCCCTTCCCGGGATCCGCCTATGGCCTAAATCCCCTTCTCTGGATCCGCCTATACCGGGAATTCATTCCTTAATCCGCCTTTGACACGTATGCTTTCTTCACAGGGTTTTGTCTTCTTCCCCTTCCCTGGATACGCCCATGGCCTTAATCCCCTTCCTGGATACGCCTATGCCAGGAATCCCTTGCATGATGTGCACCTTCACTGTTTCTCTTACCTGAATCCGCCTATGAAACGCATGCCTATTTCGTCGGATCCCATCTACTTCCCTTCCCTGGATCCGCCCATGGCCTAATTCCCTTCCCTGGATACGCCTATGCCAGGAATCCTTTGCTCTGTAGTGCACCTGAACTTCCCCCTCTTGAATCCGCCTATGGGCCGAAATCCCTTCCCTGAATTCCCTTTCTCAGGGGGAAAACTGGGGAAATTTCTGGGTCTTGGGAATTTTCTCTTCCAGTGATGAACCCCACGTTTCTATCTGGCAAAGCTGAGACGTCTGCCCTAGTTATACCCATTATTTTACCCCAGTCTGCAAAGTATGGCAGCAGGCCAGACGAGTCACACCAGCCATCTAAAATTCTCGCACTGCCAGCCACCAAAAATTCACACCAATCTGCCATATACCAGGGAGAAAAACATACTCATTCCTACCCACACGATGCAATGCTGCCTCTCTTATTAGTTAGTTAGTTGAGGACTTTTTATAAGGCCCCCTCCTATGTCTTTATACCCATTTAGCCATTATTTGTTTTGTTTCCAGTGTCACCCCCTCGAAACAGTCTCACAAATTCGCACCAGGTTGATAAAATTCGCACCACTCGCTCCTGTCTCCAAGGGCACTCGCACCAACGAGATGTCGTCGAAAATGCCATACTTTGCACGCTGGATTTTCCCCACTGTTCACGACTTTGATAGCCCATCAGAATAATAAAACAGTAAAAAACGAGTATCTAATCCAGAATATCGAAACATAATGACGAAACAAAGACAAAAAGAGATAATAACATAATAGTTTCTTGCATTTGGCCCGTTGGCTGCTGGACAAGCACCACATTACAACACAACGCCGTTGTTGTTTTGTAACAACAATGATTCTCAGAAAAAAATTCCATAAAACACAAATTACCAGACATCTTCTGCAGGGAAATCATTTAGACCTCTGGTTTTCCATGAAAAACCGTCAGGAAACCATCAAAAGATAGGGGTTTTCACCTCCAGAACGTGGTTCTTAGAGGTATGTTTTCGAAAATTTTAACACGTAATGTCAATGGGAGAATTTGTAAGGGTTTGCTGGACGCGTGATTTTGACCAAACCATGACGTTTAAGCTCAATTTTTTTGCCGATCCATAGAGAATAAACTCCGTTCTTTCTTTTAAAACCAATTTTAGTGTTATTTTTTAGGTTTATAATAACGAATAACTTGTTCAAATATGTGCTATAATCCTCTAGATGCCCGCTTCGAGTAGAATGCCAGACTGCTCAACCAATCAGAAGGCTGAATGCTACCATATACTGCCAGAACCCTCCAGAATGCTACCATATCCTCAAATGCTGCCAAGTCAGGCAGTCAGCTGGCTGTCATGTCCGAACCGTATCTATAGGAACCGTGGTCGCAGCCCGCCGCGCCTGGCTGATTGTAGACGAAAGGAAGAAATAACAGAAAGACACGAGGCTGCTGTAGCTTCGATGCAGCACATTCATATGAAGGAAAGTGAGAATATATGTGAAGAGGAGCAGGGGAATTGACAGGTAAAGAAAAGAAACTTTTAGCAAGGGTCTGGAAGAGTTTATTGCCATGATAGAAAGTTTGTAGTTCGTCTAGGTTAGTTAAGTGTAAGCCAAGGCTCTACTGGGCCCTAGCATAGGTGTATGCGAGGTGCAGCGATTGAGGTCAGAAGTGGCCTCCAAAATTCCGATAACTATAGGTATAGGAGGGGCGTTGTCCCGGACAGAAAAACTGTACAGTGTATGCTTAGATAATAAATTTAGGCAAATCTCTTCTTTATTTTTCACCACCTGCCGGTCTCGGAGGCCTCCTCTGCAGAGTTTGTCTAAGGGGCCCGATATTTCGTCTCAGAGGCTTTTTAGAGCTGGTCATGTGGGACAGGAGGGGAAGGGCACAAGAGTTGGTCTTTATCCCACAAATGTTAGTCTTGGTGGCTCCCAGAGGTCTTTCCCCCGAAGGTCGGTCTCAGAGGCCCCCAAAAAAGTTTTTTTTGTGGCAACTCACCAATGCCTTGAACAATAATTGGAGACTGCATCAGGGGGTTTCATTTGGTAAAGATTTACCTGCTTAACCCAAATCTTTCACATGGTAATGGACAAACAATGCTGCTTGGAGACGATTTAAAAATATTTACTCAGAGAAAATTAAACAAAATATCCATCCCTTAGTTCAAACAAAGGATCTGGGAGTTGACCACCTGACTACCAAAATTGGAAAATTTTTATTCCACCATACATTTTGAGGGGAATTTTCCACTCATTCGCCATATATTCCGAGCTGCATTTTCCACTCGACACCCTAGCGCAAAACCTATTTTGGGTCACTGCGGTGAGATCAGCCAATCGAAGCCCTTGAAGCCTATTGAATATGACAGTGGTTGCCAGATCATGACATCATCCACCGGCAGATATTTATGTCTTTCCCTGTATGTACAAATTAAACATTATTATTATTAGTAGTAGTAGTACTATTATTGGCTTTGACGCTGCCTGATAGATAGGTAAATGAAATTGTAACGCAGGCATGGTCGCGGGGCGCAACAATATGTGCGAGTCGGGTGCCGTGTTCGTGGTGTTGTGCGGGCCAAGTTGACGGTGGAAAGCGGGCAATGTCGGCTCGCTTGGCCGAGCCCTCCAGACGAGTGAGTCTGTCCCGACACTCCCACTCAACACCCTTGGGCTCCAGGAATGGAATGCAGCTAGTGCCGAGCTTTGCAACCCTCCCTGATTGTAAGGGTCCCATCAGACCCCCCCACGATCTCAGGCCCTTTAGCCACCCGCACGCCAAGCGTTATCCGCATAGAAGCGGTACCGAAACCGTCCATCTTCTCCCCACCCCTTTTTGTGCCCGTTGACTCTGTACATTTCCCGCGGATCTACCGTCATAAGGTTCCTATTCCCCCCTCCCCATTTTCCTACCGGTCCTTCCATAGCCCCCTAAACTACCTGCCCTTACGAACCACCCTAAAGTGGCCCCCTAAGCCATACTATCTTCTCGCCTCAGCAATCGCATATCTTGGCGACATATCTCCGCACATCAGGAGCCCTATCTCTTTGGAGCGGATATTTTGCCAACGCCAGCACCCTTCGACTTCGGCGTCCGCAAAAACGATCACTACCTTTTATACCATCCTCCCCTTTTGCCTGCCGTGTCGCCCCTTCCGGCGTTTTTTTCGCTGTCAGATCCGGAAGGGATGCCCTCGGTAAGCATTTCCACCACCGGGTCCTCTCGCTAGCCATGCACTCATGACATACCTTGACCTTGGGCCATCCTCTCTCGCGCCTCTCGCTCATCCTCAAAATTCCGAGTTCCTCTCCGATTCCATATTCCTCCTGGTCTTTCCGAGAACTGACATCTAGAGACCCGTCGGCCAACAGCCGCGGTATTTAGAGGTCACATTCCTCCTTTTCGTGATCGTGGTAGGGTCTTCTTTATTCGTGCAAGGGCGTGCAGGGGGGCAGTCTATTTAGTCCTCCCGTGCACGTTTCGGCACCTCCGTGACCCCCGGAATAGGAGTCACCCTGAACCCGTTTCGGGAGCCAGTAGGCCCTAAAGTTAGAAGGATGGTAATGCGTTACTGAACCAGGCGAGTGGGGTCAAATAGGGTCAAAAACGGATCAAGGAGGATCACAGTGCACGTTTCGGAGCCTCCGTGACTCCCGAAATAGGAGAGTCGTCCTGACCCGTTTAGGTAGCCAATAGACCCAAAAGATAGAAGGACAGAAAGGGGGCTATTGTTGGACATAGAATAGCGTTGAAATGACCCCCCACGTCTCTGTTATACTATGGCATGTATGCTTGAGAGGGGGGTTCCGTGGAGCTTGGACCAAACCACGTTGCACAACTGCACCAATTGGATAGCCTTACTTCCCTGGTTTGTAGCCTTCCAAGACGTATGATTGTCATCAAACGCGGTCTTGGGGGCACTTCAGCCTGTGTTTGAGTGGCATGTTTATGACAGAGCATAGACTTACCCGTACCCACCTCGACAGTTTCCTCAAAACTGAACTGATAGGGAGTGTTCTCCAATATTAGTGCAGTTTTGAGGAAGCTGTCGGGGTGGGTACGGGTGAGCCTATGCTCTGTCATAACCATGTTACTCAAATACAGGCTGAAGTGTCCCTAAAACTGCAGGCAGCGTTTAATGATAACCATACGTCTTGGAAGATTACAAACAAGGGAAGTAAGGCTATCCAAATGGTGCAGTCGTGCGACGTGGTTTCATCATCATGTTTGGGGATTAGGGGCGCACCGACATCGTAGGTCATACGGCGTGCGACGTGGTTTGAACCAAGCTCCACGGAGCCCCTCCCCCTCTCAAGTGTACATTCCATAGTATAATAAAGACGTGGGGGTTCATTTCAGAAACTATTCAATGTGCCACAGTAGCCCCCTTCCTGTCCTTCTAGCTTCCGGACATATTGGCTCCCGGCACGGGACAGGATGACTCTCCTATTGTGGGGGTCACGGAGGCGCCGAAACGTGCACTGTGATCCTCCTTGACCCAGCTCTGACCCTTCTTGACCTCACCCGACTGTTTCAATAACCCGTTACTGTCCTTCTAACCTTCGAGCCTACTGGCTCCCCTTGGGCTAAGCTGTTCACCGTCAAGGCCTTATGGTCTAAGCCATGGAGCATTGATCGTACAGGGTGTGGAGAAACGTGGGATACGGGAGATAGTGGATCTGGCCGCGATCTCTATTCAGAGTTGTGCGCCTCACGAGTCGGAGTCAGAGTTTAACTCAAATTCTGACTCGTTCGACTCTGAGTTGAGTTGAGTTGAGTTAAAAAATTAGACAAGTGAGTTGAGCTGAGTTGAGTCGGTTCACACCACGTCAATGAGTTGAGTTGAGCTGAGTCGTGAAGACAGCGAGCCAAATGAGTTGACGACAAAAATTGACTCAGTATGAAAATATGTTGAATAAGTTTGAGTCTGCCGACCTTTTGGAAACCTCCTTTGAATACCTTTGCATCCAGTGTTTCAATTGTTTCAATCAAAGTTTCAATTTGTTTCAATATGCCAAATCAAGCACACGATTCAATTGCTTATTTTAAAGGCCCATTCGGTCTGAAGAAATCCCTATGCACAAATAATATATGTACTCGAAAAATTAAACAGGTTCCTATCTTTAGCCTTGTCCTAAACATTTTGAGAGATGGAATGCACTGCGAAATGCATTTCAAATATCTCAAAAACTCCTCATCATCAATATCCAGTATTAAAACTTCTTTTTAACCACCACTCACAGTTAGTAGATACACTCAAATGTTCCATCACCACTCTTATATAAAAGAATAAGCACAGGCAAGAGAGTGCGCCATTGCTGTCTTTGAAGAACAAATTTAGTCAAGGATAGGCTCAAGCTAAAGTAGCTTCAGGGCAAAGCATTTTGGATGTGAAGTGATGAATAATAAAGTGATGTGAATATTTCTACTACCTATTGAACTACCTATTGAATTGTTTCTTTTGTCCTTAGTGCGCCGTTTGCAGCTTCTGCTGTAATTTTACCTATTAAAAGCAGTTCTTACGGTTAGCATAGACAATTTTGAAATCTGCATTGACAAAATATTGAAATACCATTATTGTGTGAATAAGACGAATTATTTCTTTCTGCTGGTTGTGTCTGATCGTCGTCCGTATTTTATTTAAAAAGCCGTATACATTGACAATTATCAAACTGCTCCCATTTTGAAGTGTGATAGGTACGGCTTGTAGGTACGTGCTGTATTGAAGGTTTTCAAGCTGAAAATTGAATTAGGGTTTGAAAATATGAATGTATGAAATGCAGCACGATGATAAAATTTTCATTTCTATTGTCCTACTTCATATAATGATGTGTTATACTATTTCCTAGGTCTTGCTGTAGTTCTTAGAATTTGAAATTGCAACTAGGTACTCTAGTAATTATAGCTTAGATTTTGGTTCTGCTCATGGCATAGGAATGTTTCATTTAGCAAAATTGTCTAGCATAGTTCTTTAACAGAAAAATAAAAAGCATTACCCTCATCATTCCTGAAAATACAGCTTAGATCATATATTTAGCTTCGACCTTTTTCTGATAGTATGGAGGTGCAATTATTTCCCTATTTTGTTGTAACCTTAACCCATTTAAGATCCCTTCCATTCCATGTACAGCCGGTTCCACACTGATTGGTAGGTATTAGTGTCAGCTATTTTAAGAAATATCTTAAAAACGATTACACTTCTCACAAAAGGTTGATTCTCTAGTAAAGTATTTTGAGGAGCTCTTTCCACGTGGGCGCCTGCGAACTGGATGAGACGTCTAGTTGGAAAAATTATGGACGAAAAATGTTTTTGCCGCTCCTGATGCTTTTCTGAGTCTTTTCTCAATTACTTCCGAATTTTGGACCCGATGAAGTATTTTTGCACGCCAGTTCACGCATCCAGTTAAAACGCAGCAGGTAGAGCAGCAATGGTGTCGGCAGGAAACAACACTTGGGAGATATTTCGCAAAAACGGTAGCGGCCTAATACCTACCAATCAGTATGGAACCGGTTGTACCTGGTTAAACATGCAAGGCTTCTTTCAGAAATCATTGCAACATGGTGTGTCAGCTTTATCTGGCAGTGACAGTCTGGAAGAATAAAAATATATCCATGGCTCCTGGCTGTAGTGAAATTTTAATACTTCAATTACTTTATCTTCCATCTATTAATCTTCATTTTCCTCTATGACTTTCTGCACAGCTTGTCTTTTAGTGGTTTATTAATTTGTATATCATTTATGTTTTATTTATATATTTTGAAATTGAGTCTAAGTTTGAGTTGAGTTGAGTCGTGAGTTGAGTTGGAGTTGAGTCGGGAGGATTTAACATTGAGTCAGAGTTGAGTCGGCTCACTCATAGGCGGATCCAGAATTGCCGTTTGGAGGGGGCACCTTCCCGGGGGCGCCATCCGGACTAGAGGGCGCCACTTATGACCGGCAAAACCTGTCAGGTGGGCGCCAAATCCTATCGGTGGGCGCCGACTTTCGTATCCTGGGAGGGGGGTGGGAAGCGACATTTCAGGGGGGCGCCATCGACCTTTCAGGGGGCGCCGAGGGTCGATGGGTGGGGGCACGTGCCCCCCTTGCCCCCCTGGATCCGCCTATGGGCTCACTGAACTCTTGACAATGAGTTGAGTCAGAGTTGAGTCGGCCACTCTCAGCACATGAGTTGAGTTGAGTCGACTGAAGAAAATTCTGAAACGCACAACTCTGTCCTTAGGAGCCGTTTGTTCGTTATTTATCAGGCCGAAGCGACGAAGATGGGGGAACGGACAGTTCCTGACTTCTAGGGAGATGCTTTATGTGAAGTGGGTACTCTGTTGATTTGGGGGAAAGCCTAGCAGGAAAGGGCGTTGCATGTGTCGACCCAAAGCTCTGGCTGGGCTGTGGGGGAGCCGATGTGAGGCACGAGCAGCCGGTACGGGACTCGTGGGCGAGTAGGGTCTGAAGGAGGACCGAGCCTAGGGAGGCGACAGCAGCGGTGAGATGCCGCCAGCAGGTCCCTCTCGGAGAGGGCACAATGGAGGATATTTGGTTTCCGCGGCTGGGGCAACCAGTCGCGACGGGTCCGAGGGCCCACACCTTCCACCACTTGAAGGCGGTCTCCGTCGGTTCTTCTCTCCCGCAACTCTAATCTTGGAGTCATAAGCCCACTTGACACTTGTGTTCCCAGCATAGAGTGCTGCGGTATCGTCCGCGTACATGAGGGGGGTCACTCCTGGTATGGCCTTGAGAGACGCAGCGAGAGGGGCGCCCACAACAAAAACAAGGCAGGGTCCAGGGTCATCGTTAAGTTTCTGAGGAGTGTGCGGGATGCTGTTTACGAGCGCCGCTTTGAGTTGTTCCCGAAGCGAGACGTGGCCGAGCGGTTCACTGCCGGCCGTGGTGGTGTGGCAGCTCGACCACAGATGGCGCCGCTGTATATCAACGAATCGCTGGTGCCAGATATGCAGCGGGTATATCAGCTGCTGCTCGCCGCGCGCAGTCCCGCAAACGGCAGCAAGGTCTCGTCTGTGTTTACGCGTCGTGGCCTTGTCTACTGCCGTAAAACTTCAGGAGGAGTGAACATTCTCGTCAAGAGCCAGCACCACTTGCGGGACTTGTTGGGTGGCAAACTCCCGCAGTTACCTGATCGCCGCAGGGAGCAGCACAGCGAGCGGGAGGGCGGCCAGCGTTACGTACCACGGCGTGATGCAGGTCCGAGACCAGTGTCGCGGCCCGACGGTCGTCAGCTCAGCCCAGCTTCGACGACAGCGGGGATCCACTTGCCATCGGAAACGACGGAGGACCCTCGATCGGAGCGCGGTGCGGGTGCGACTTGGGGTGACCGGACCAGAACTGCAGGAGAGCAGGCGGACGCGGGACTCGGTGCGGCGATGGACACCGGTGCTGGTAACGCAGCTGGTGGTGCGACGTCTTCAAAGAGCAGGGGATAATAAGCAACATCGGCTAAGTATGCCTGTGCGGCGAATCAATGAACTCTGACGATGTAGCCGACTCGCTTGTATTGTATATGTGTGTGTGCATGTATGTATATTTTGTATTTATGTGTCCTAACTACAGGTAACTGCTGCCCTTATTGCGCTTGAGCCCTCGTGTTATATGGCAGCTCAGGACTCTGCAATCTCGCCGGGTTTCCTGCTCTGATTGGTTCGCCGAGTCCAGAGATCGACGCGCTGGTATCATTGCAGCCATTGCTCAACGTTAGTATTTGCCAGTGATTGGTAACCAGATGATATTCGACTGTGCTTGTGCCGCCCTTCATTAGCTCACTGCAGCCCGGGAGGGGCCGGCGGAAAACTTATGATTTTGTTCGCATTTCCAACTTCCATTGATCATGGTGCATATAGGAAATATGTCTGAATATTTAATGTTCTTTTCTCAATGAGCATTAACTTGAGTACTTTTGGTCAACAACCTCTATTACTTTCTTAAGACCTAAAACGTGATTCACTTTATATACGTTTTGTTTTCATGCAGTTCATGTATCTAGCATAACACTCAAAGTCGGGCTGGCAAGAGTTCCAAAACTGATTAAGCCTTTCTGACACCGATTGAATGTACCTTGAACTAGCGTGAAAATATTGCGATGTATACTTGTGCAGTTGATGAACGTGGAGTGTAGCATGTTACTTGGCACAGAACTTAAGCATTTACATGCTTCTGCAGCTCCTCCTATGGCGGCTGGGATCCCTCGGCGGTCGCCCGCGCGACGTCCCTGATGTCGGCGTCTGGACGACGGACGTTGTTCAACCTTCCAGCGACACACGTCCGATGCGACGCGGGGGCTGCCGTCGGGGGTCCTGGCCGCTCGTGTTGAGGAAAATTGTAAGTTTATTATCTAGTGTTTGAATAGAATATTGATATGCCAGAGTGCGGGGCGGTTCAATTATAGGCGTGTGTTTTCGCAGTAGTTTGTTTTGTCTGAATTAAGTGTTTCCGAGTCGGCTGGTGTTAGTTGGATCAACTGGCAATAACCGAAAGTTTGTGGCTGTTCTTGTAGCGCCTCAGCAGCGCATTGGCTGCCCGGAAGCCCTGCCCTCCAGATAGGCGAGGTCAGCGCTAACGTGAAAAGGATGTCTTGTGTGGGATGGGGTTGTGAGAGATACAGGGGGGTGGGAGGATATTGTTGGCAGAGCTTAGCATCTCAGGCACTCGGAGTCACGGTTCGCTCGGCTTATCGAAATCAATATAACATGTTCATGGCCTTAGGTAGAAAGTCTCAAACTGCTTTCAAGTTTGCAAGTGGCAAGAAATTGGCTTTACCATAGCTTGCAGTTTTCAGTGGTGTTCTCCTACATGAACTGCCATCATAGGAAAAGCACCCTCTATTTCTGTCCAGAACTGTGGTCGTCCAGAGCCATGGTAGGTGGCAGTGTACTCGACAGGTTAGCCGGGGAAGCACGAGCCGCATGTCACGTGTCGTCATCCGTTCTGTTCTTGCTAGTACAGGTTTTGTATTTTGCACTTCTAGTTACCTGAAGGTGGACTAGCGGTATGCCTGACTTAAAAGTTCTAACGTTAAATGTTTGTGGTCTGCGTTTGCCGTCGAAAAGGCGTGCCGTGTTTCGCTTCCTGCATATTAACTATCCCGAAAGTATTGCTGTTCTTCAAGAAACGCACTCGTCTTCAGGTGATGCTCGATATTGGCAGGCGGAGTGGGGTTCCGAAATTTTGTTTTCTCATGGACGTTCCAGTAAAGAATGCGGTGTTGCAATTCTTCTGCCTAGATCGTTACGAGGAAATGTTCAGGTTAACATGGATTATTGCTCCGACGACGGACGTCTTCTAATTGCTGATTTAGCTTTTAACCAATGTAACGTTAAGTTATTAGCGGCCTACGCGCCAACGCAAGGCCATAGAAGAGAACAGATTCAGTTTTTCAACTTCATTAATACCAAAATACAGGCCATGTCGGATATTTAAAAGCACTACTTTCTTCTCTGTGGCGATTTGAATATTCATCTGACACGCTTAGACACCAAAAGTTTTTCGTTTTGTACTTCAACCCCAGCAAGAATTTTGACCGATGTAATGAAAGAACATGGCTTCATTGATCTTTGGCGACACTGCAATCCCAGGCTAAGAAGGTACACGTGGAGGCGCTTTACACCTCAGGTGCAGCAGTCAAGACTAGATTACATAATTGTGAGTCAGCAAATGATAAATAATAATATTGTGAAAAGAATAGAAATCAATCCCTCCGTTCTCACTGACCACAGTGTAGTATCGCTTGAAATAACTTTATTCACTGCTGATAAAGGCCCCGGCCTTTTCAGATTCAAGAATGAGCTTTTGGATGACGAGTCTTTTGTTAAGACAGTTAAGGCTGAAATAAGAGAGGCCACAAGTGGAGACGGAACCTATTTTGCTGTTGACGACTGGGGTTTAAGATTGGAAGTACTGTGTAGTAAAATTAGAATCATGAGCATAGGAAGATGGAAGAAAATTCAAAACGATAAAAGAAAAGAAAATAAAAAGTACATTGATTTACTTGGTAAATGTGAGTTGGAAATGGCTGAAGGGCCTAGCGATGATTTAATTGCAAAGTATCAGGAACTTAAAGGCATTGTTAATGAGATAGAAAATGAAAAAGGAAAAATTGCCATGGCTTATTCAGGTGCAAAATGGATTGAGGAAGGGGAAAAACCCTCTCGATATTTTTTGAATTTGTGCAAGATAAGAAACATGAAAAAACAAATTAATGTGGTACAAACAGAAGATGATGACTTAGTAACGGGGAATAATGATATATTGGCTCACTGCAGGGACTTCTTTAAAACAATATATTCTTCTGGCAGGATCGAGGCCTGCGATGATAGCATCTCAAAGTGTCAAAGGTTCCTTGGTAATATTGAATGCCCCAAACTTAGTCAAACGGATCGAGCATTCTGCGACGCACCAATTACGGGTTCCGAATGCAAAAGTGCCCTACAAGGTATGATGAATGGTAAAGCACCATCTGTGTCTGGATTTTCTAAAGAATTTTTCCTCCATTTTTGGAATGACTTAGAAACAATTGTTATCAGCTATTTGTCTCAGACAAAAGAAAGGGGAATGTTTTTTGCAACCCAAAGGAGGGGAGTTATAACCCTAATACCTAAACATGGTGACCAAAAGTTTCTCAAGAATAAGCGAGCCATTTGTCTTTTGGACATAGTATACAAAATTGTGGCAAAGGTTATGGCAAACAGGCTCATGACCATTATTTCGAAATTGATTGTGCCTGACCAAACCGGATCGATCCGAGGAAGGTATATTGGCACGAATATTCGAATGGTTGCAGATGTTATTGAATATTGTGAAATTGATAAGCTTGAAGGAATTTTGATGGCTCTAGATTTTCGAAATGCGTTCAACACAGTGGAACACCAATTTATTTACGACACACTAGGACAATTCAATTTCGGTCCTTATTTCATTGATTGGATCAAAATCATGCATAAAGATATGGAGCTTGCTATAATCAACAATGGTTACACATCTCAATGGTTTTCCCCGACACGAGGACTCCAGCAGGGCTGTCCAGTCTCAAGCTTGATATTTTGCCTGGTGGTTGAAATTTTTGCCGTCAAAATCCGTGGGATGACTCAGATTAGAGGAATAACGATATCTGATACAGAAGTTAAACTTTCACAATACATTGATGATACCACTCTGTTTGTTAAGGACGAGCGCGCCGCCCAGGCGGCTCTAGGTGTTACAAAAGATTTTGGGTTAGCCTCAGGATTGCAATTAAATGTAGACAAATGTCAATTTATGTGGCTCGGATCACTTAAACATTCAACGAAATATATTTGTGATCGGGTACCGAGCAGGCAAGTTAAAATATTAGGAATCCATTTTAGTGCTTTGCATCCATGTGATAATGTTGGACCTGCTGTCTCGAAAACAGAGGCAACACTCAACCAGTGGTCACAGAGAAGTTTGTCGCAGAAAGGAAGTATTACTGTTATTAAAGCCTTAGTTATCTCACAGTTTATTTATTCAATGGCAGCTTCATCAATAAATAATAAAAACCTAAACCTGATCCAGAGCAAAATAATGAAGTTCATTTGGAGAGGTCGTCCTCCCAAAGTTGCTCGGGAAGTCCTGTATCAGGACACAAAGAATGGTGGATTGAATGCACCAAATATGGAATATATTCATAAGTCTGTTCGAGTTTCATGGTATGGAAGACTCGTGGATAACCAGGACTCAACGCTTAGCAAAATTCTACAAACAAGATTGGGTATAGACCTTAAACAAGTATTAAATATGAATTACGGAAATGAATGGGTAAAGTCAAGAAGGATTCCCCAATTTTATAGAGAGATGTTGCAATGGCTACGGGAGATCTTGCCGATAGCTGAACCGCTTAGTGCTGAAGACATAAGAAAACAAATCATTTGGAATAATTTAGCCTTAAGGGTAGAAGGACGTCCTTTTTCTGTCGCACGTTGTATGAGCGTAATATTTTTCTCGTGGATGATTTTCTTGATAACCGAGGACAGATGCTGACGGCAACTGCATTTAAAGAAAAACATTCATTGCGAGGTGTAAATCCTCTGAACTATATGGGTTGGTGCCGGTCGATACCCAGGGAATGGAGGAGACGAGTTATCGGTTCTCAATCGCTTTCTGCTAACGACAGAATAGTTGTGTCTCAAATAAGCATTAATGGCAAATCAGTCCCGATTCAAGCAGTTAAATCGAAATATTTTCGACAAAGACTCATAAAACACATTATTCCGAATGCTCAAATCAAATGGATAAACGAGGGGATCGATTTTTCTGAAGATTGGAGCCAAATGCACGCGCTTCCGTTTGCTATTACTAAATCCACTAAATTGCAGAGTCTACAGTATAGAATAACTCATCGTTTTTTCCCAACTAGGAGATTCCTTTGTATCCGAAACGTCACGACGGACCCATTCTGTAACTATTGTGGAGAAATTGAGACACTGCAGCATTTCTTTGTATTCTGTGATGATACCTTACATTTCTGGAACGAACTACTCAACAGGATAAATTGCAAGTTGAGTTTAGAGCAGCAGTTAAGTCTTAACGAAAGAGACATATTATTTGGTTCACTTTCAACCACAAACATAGTAAACTTCATTGTTCTAAATGCGAAACAGTTTATAGTTTATCAGCGCGTTAGAGAAGAAAGACTGGACTTAGGTAACTTCCTCACTTTTATTGCGAAACAATTTAGCATCGAACTAGTGATCGCCAAAAGAACTAGTAAAATTCACAAATTCCGGGAAAGATGGGCCCCATTCATAAATGAAAGTTCAGAACTAAACATTTAAAAAGTTTAGGTGCTAGGCCGGACTCCGAGAGGCCTACAATTTAAATTTCTGAGAGCTTTTCAAAGGTTGGAAATTTGTGAAAGTACTTCATGTGGGAGGGGAAGGGTTTGGGGAAGGGGGAGGGCCGAAAGAGAGATAGAAAATGACTTGTTGTGACTGATTGGGACAGACGGCGGCTGCTGTTTGCGGTAGATTTTGTCGGTTCTGTTTTTTGTTCACTGTTATCTGTGGCTGTTTATTGTGTAGACTTACTCTTGTCGTGACCTGTTTTGACAGTCCAGTTTTTCGTGTGTTCCATGTTACCACCTTTGTTGTGATGATGTCGACGTATCGTTTCGTTCACCTTGCAATGTAAGAATGAAAATACAAAATTTGTTTGAAAAAAGGCAGGGTCCAGGACACCGTTCTGCGGGAGCCTGTCCGGAACACCCTGTCGCCGCTACGGGAGCCATCAACTCCACCAGTGCACTCCTCCTCTCTCAGAAAGTGCCAGACCCAGCTCACTATGCAGCGTGGGACGCCTTGTTCCAGGAGGCGGACTCTCAGAAGGTGATGGTCGACTGTATCGTAGGCCCCGGCGAAATCAAACGCCAGGAGCACTTACTTCTGGGCCGTTGCACCGTCCAGAACACTCTTGCTTCGGGCTTTAGGTTTTTGCCACTCATCCTGGGCGGTCTGGATGAGGCGGTGCATGTGGACGACCCGATTGTGATATGTACTGATTCCCAGTGCACTGATTCCCAGTGCCTCGCTCCGTCCTGGCCCCGCAGAACAAGTCACCCTGCTCGTGATTCAGATCTGAGAGGTCCTCTCGAGCATCGCAAGAGGAAACCGTCAAGTTATTCTGCAGTGGGTCCCCTCCCACTGCGGAGTTCTGAAAAACGAGAGGGCAGACGCGCTAGCCAGGAGGCCTCTGCCATTCCCCACAACGAGATGTCGGTGGACGTCACCACGGTGTCCGGGCGGCTGCCAGAGCGGTGAGGTCTGACTACATCAGAGCTTGGCCCGCCGGCTGGTACCACTCACTCATGGGAGAGCGACTCCCGCCGCCTCTGCCGGCTGGCAACCGGCTGGCGGCGGTCGACGTCCACCAGCTGCGAGCGGGACACTGGTCCTCTTCACGGCAGTTCCTACACCGTTCAGCCGGAGCCCTTCCCGAGAGTGCGAAGGGTGTAACACCATCTGCAACGAGGAGGCGGATACCCCGGAACACGTCCTCCGGCGGTGCCCGGCCCTCATGAGGACTAGGCTGTCCCTCGTGGCGAACATTCATCTCAGCCTGGCCCAGGTCCGGGGGGGCGACGTCGTAGCCGCCTGGAGGTCCCTTGCCGCCTGGCTTCGACGCCGTCGGGGTCCGGAGGAAATTAACAACACCAACAGCCTAGGGAGGCTCGCCACGCTAAGAATAATCATAATTGTTGGGGGTTATCGACGCACCAACTGCCAGGGTCATATGGCGTCGCCAACCATTTCCCTGTTGAAAGGGACGCTAGGAAATTATTTGCAGGTAGGCTAGGGCATGGACCCCCGGGAAAACAGTAAAATTAAAAGCCGGAATCCGGTCATTCCGGTAGTCCCATGTCCGTGACCTCCAAGCCATAGGGGCAGCGACACCGCAATGCATCCACTGGCATCTTTTTCCGAATCCTCATGTTTATTTGGAATATTTCGAAACAGCATACAGATAACACACAAAGTTTCTGCTTCATCACTCATCCAAGTCACAATCCAACAGGGCACCATACAACTTGTGCGTACGCCTTCCGCACCAACCCACCCCTCCCACCCCAAGGGTACCTTCCGAAACGAAACTATATAAACACATCTTAGCTCACTTTACTGAATTTCAGTTTGTCGATGTGCGCTATTTCAAAGGATTTCTAAAAAATGAACTGAAATTTGGAATCAATGAAAGGTTGCCATCGTGACTGGAATTGTTGAAGTTTTCCATTTTTGCCTGCGGTGCATAATTCAATTTGGAACATTTTTTCTAAACAACAAAGTTAGCTAGGTTCATATCCTTATCCTGAGACCGTTGAGTTACAATGAATTGCTTTGCATACAGAACGATGAAGTTCACTATTGGTGATGCTGTTAAGGATCCAAAAATAATATTTTTCTTGTCAATCTTGAAACGGCAATTCATTTCTAGCTTTGAATTTATCTTTGATACAAGGGCATGCCAGAACTGCCGGACGGGTTCGCATTCCAGAAACAGATGTTGAATGGACTCGATTTCGCCGCAGTTATCACAAAATGGGTCATCCACAACAGACCTAACACATAAGTATCTCTTTGTCGGAAAAAACCTATGCGTGATTCTAAATTGGAGATTTTGCAATTTAGTTGATTTTGTTATTTTAAAGGGTAACGAATATACATCACCTCAGTTGTCGAAATTGACTGCCTCATTCATCCATTTGATTTGCGCGCTTGGGGTGACCTCACGTAACCATTTACCTCTAAAAAATTTTGGTTTAACACACGCTATGTTTACTTCCTTGTTTTGTATATCAATGTTGGGTTCTAGAACTCTATCTCCACTATTCAAACGCCTTGTCTTGATGATCCATGACTTCCATCGTGCAGGTATAGCTTGGTGCCAACCCATGTATATTAGTTTATTCAGTCTTATTCCGGGATAGTTATGTTTAAACTGCTCAAATAGAATGGTCTGCCCCTTATTGTCGAATAAGTCATCAATCAGCATAATTCCTCGCTCATAAAGTTTACGACTAAAGAAGGGCATTCCACCCACACGGATTGCTGCGTTGTTCCAAAGAAATGTTCGTCGAACTTCCCTACCGTTTTGTGGTTCCTTCACGGGAATGCACTCTCTTAGCCACGTAAGCATTTCTTTGTAGAATGAAGATATATTGCGTGAATCGACCCAAACCTTATCATAGTTCATATGTAAAATGTGTTCATATTTAATTTGCAGCCTTTTTCGTAGAACCCTAGAGGACATTAGGTTACCGTTGTTCAATAATTTCACGAACCATGAAACACGCAAGCTCTTGTAAATGCTTTCAACATTAGGAGCATTCATGCCACCCTTTTCTATTACCTGATGCATAACGTCCCGAGATACTTTCGGTGGACGGCCTCTCCATATAAATTTCATGATTTTGCTCTGTATCGTGTTTAAACACTTTTTATCAATCGAGACAACTGAAGTGAATATTAGCTGGGAAATAACCAATGACTTTACAATAGTGATTTTACCTTTCAACGTTAAATCACGCTGGGACCACTGATTGAGCGTTTTTTCTATTTTTCCGATGACTGGTTGAATGTTCTCCTTCTCACATTTCCGCAAAGCACTAAACTGCACGCCTAACACTTTAACCTGCCTCAAAGGCGCTACGCCGCAAATACTGCTACTAGAGTTCTTGTTTGCACCAAGCCACATGAATTGTGATTTAGCTAAATTTATCTTAAGACCAGATATTTTTCCAAACTCAATAATAACGCCAAGTGCATTATCAGCGGAACAGGCGTCTTTCACAAAAAGTGTCGTGTCATCGATTTATTGTGAAATTTTGGAGGCTTCTTGTGATATTGCAATCCCTTCTACAGCGTTAGTTGCCCTTATCTTAGTGGCCAGAATTTCTACGACTAAACAAAAAATTAAGCTGGAAGATGGACATCCTTGTTGTAGCCCACGTGTTGGCGTAAACCATTGCGAAGTATACCCATTGTTAATAACTGCAAGTTCCATGTCTTTATGCAATAGTTTTATCCATTTTATGAACTGTGGACCAAAGCCAAATGTTTCCAATGTGTCATAAATAAATTCATGCTCTACTGTATTGAACGCGTTTTGAAAATCTAAGGCCATCAAGATTCCTCTCAAACTGTCTGAGTTTGTATATTGAATGACGTCGTCTATCATTCTTAAATTACACCCAATATTTCTGCCACGAATTGAACCTGTCTGGTCACCATCAACTAACTTGTGCACTACAGTCATTATCCGATTTGCGATCACTTTGGCAACAATTTTATAGACAATATCTAACAAACAGATTGCTCTTTTATTTCTTAATAATTTTTGGTTTCCCTTTTTAGGAATCATTGTGATGACCCCTCTTCGTTGCGTAACGACGAATTGACCCCTCTCTTTGGCCTGTGTGATATAGTTTAAGACTATGGTTTCCAAGTCCTGCCAGAAGTACTGAAAACATTATTTCGAGAAGTCCGAGACTGAGGGGGATTTGTTATTCATCATGGCATCGAGAGCCACCTTGCACTCATCACCTGAAATAGGTTGTTCGCACATTGCTCTTTCTGCCTCAGTCAGGCACGGAAGCTCAGCTGACCCTAAAAAGCCCCTACAAATAGAGCCTTGTTTATTGATTGAACAATCTTGGCTGGTTGAATATACTTGTTGAAAAAAGGTCCTACAATAGGCCAAAATGTTTTTATTTCCGGTTATAAATTCACCGCTTTCCGTTTCTAGGACGTTAATATCCTTCTTCACAGCTCGGCTCCTGTTTAAATTTAAGAAATATCGAGTTGGCCTCTCCCCGTCCTCAATCCACCGAGCACCACTATAAACCATTGCTCGCCTTCCTTTCTCTATCTCAATGTTGTTTACAACATCCTTCAATTCTCGATATTGGTGCAGAAGATCTTCACTAGGATTGGTAGCAATTTCGGCTTCACATTTCTGTAAAGTGAGCAAAAATTTTTCGTTTTCTTTTCGCTTTTTGATTCCAATTTCTTTCCATCTTTTGATGCTCATTACACGAATATTACTTGACAAAACTTCTAACGTTAAACCCCAGTCAGAAGTCTGACAGTATATCTCATGTCCAGCCGTGGCCTTTACCATTTCTTCTTTAGCTAATTTGATGAAATCATTATCACGTAGGAGATCATTTTTGAAGCGAAATAACCCCGGTCTCCGATCTGAAGAATAGATAGTGATGTCAGCGGTAACTAGACAGTGATCACTAAGGATGGATGGTTTTATTTCCGAGCTATTCATAACATGATTGGAGAGAAAGTAATGACCTGCAAAAATATAATCGATTCTAGACTGTTGTAAAAGGGTCATAGGGCGCTTCCAAGTGTACCGGATTAGCTCAGGATTTTTCTTCGCCACAGATCAGACAGATTATGGTCTTCAATAATCCCAGTAAAGATCTTTGATGCTGCAGTAGGGCTAAAATTCTTGTTATGTGTTTCTCTTTTGGTCAAATGTATATTTAAGTCCCCGCAGATTAATAAATAACCTATCTCATTATCTGACATGGTTTCTGTTTTATTTTTAAGCGACCTGAAAAATTTAATTTGTTCTCTGGGTTTGTTTTGAGTGGGTGCATACACCGCTACGAGCTTAATACAAAAATATTCAAAAGACAAATCTAAGATTAAGAGCCTACCATCCTGGTCTGCAAATGTGGGTGTAGCTACACATATTCCTTGCAATGATCTTGGTATAAGAACTGCCACTCCACATTCATTCCGGCTGTGACCATGAGCCATGAAAATTTGGCTGCCCCATTCCCTCTGCCAGCAGGAAACATCGCGTAGAACAGAATGGGTTTCTTGTAACACAGCTACGTGGTTTGGGTAATTAACGTGGAGAAATCGAAAGATGGCTCGTCTTCTCATGACTGAACGTATTCCTCTGACATTGAAAGTCAAAATCTTAAAATCTGGCATCTTAATACATTAATGTTTTAATTCCCCGGATTTCACGTCAGACGCGTTGCCCTGACTGCAGTGATCCAGTGCCATGTTACAGTACAGGATGCGTGGCATATGCAGACTAGCGCCACCTATCGGCGTCCGATGGAAATGAAATACTATCGTAACCAGTCTCGATGAAATTGTAAAGCAACAAAAAGGACGACCAAATCTGTAGTCGCGTTTTGACATTGATAAATCTACGATTTGCGCAACCGGTCTACACATCGACAAACTGATTTTTTCGAGCATTTCTTGTCTTAATTCTTCCCCACTCCTTTTCCGCCCTACCCCCCGGCCCCCAACACGAAACATTTTAAGCCCTTGAATCGGAGGGCCAAGAATCCCCGATCCCTTCTCGCCGCTAGGCGCAGAACACGGCAGCGCTGACATCTACAGTGATATCACACTCAAGATCGAAAGAGAAACAAAAGGAAACAAGAAACGTCAAAGCATATGACAAAAAGTTACTACCGCTATACACGGCATGCTACAAATTTACCATGGTAACCAACGAAAGTTCTAAGACACACACTAACTGTCACTGATGACATTTAGCAGTTAAACTATCTTGTTAACCTTCAGGCGCATTTCGGTATTATTTCCAGGTGATATCAGGTGATAAACACGTGATTGCTTGTGTTCTTACCCAAATACTTACAGATTCAAACACCACCGTGTGGCCGGGTCCTCCAGCGGCCGCCCCCGCGATCCACACAGGCGCCCTCATCATGGGGATGACGAGACAGCCACGCCAGACACATCCAGGTGGAGATGGGCGACCGCCCAAGCACCGCGGGGCGGAACCGGCCACACTCACTGTGCACCTGGTATGACATTAGCGCAGCGTCAACACAGCAGCTCATTGCAAATTGTCCTTTGAATCTTTCAAGTATTTACACACAGTTAGCCTTCATAAATGGGAATCCCCTTACCGATTTAAGCCTTATCTTTAGCATAATTCAAGCTGTTCTCAGGACTCCAACAACTTGAAACCGAGAGTGTGTGGTACACAAAATGCTACATGGTATAGCACGTTGGCTGTTAAATAATCTGAAAACCATGGTCACAGACCCATGCTTAATCATCACATACTCCCTGCAACCATTTTCGCACGGGCAGCCGCCCGATCGCTGTACCGCGTAGATGGTGCCCCTTTGCAGTGACATCGCTGGAAAAGTATTTGTGCCGCGTTGGAGTAACCTCCATTCGACGGGCGGCCGCCCGACCACGCGACACGCTCACAAAGATTTCCTGTCGACACAAACGGCAGCAGCACCAAAGTCCAATCTATCACACTAATGGGATGATACAAGTAACAATCACAGATAAGGCAAGCCACAACGAAATTGAGAAGCGACCATCCTAAGGACCGTGCGCGATGAAGTGCCTCAAAATGCTGCTGAAACCAAAAAGAAAAGGGAATACTGTATATTCATTATGATAAGCTTCAGCCCCAGAGCTGGTGATATTAGTCGCCAGCCTGGTCTTTGCGGTAGTATATGGACCATGTTTATCTGTCGAACAAGTCTACTTGCGGCAGTTCCACTACGTGATGTCGAAAATTCATACTCAGTACTAACACTTGAGACTCGTATCCACTCGGCCGATTCGTGATGTAAGTTTTCTTTAGAGCTTCTCGGTAAAAAAATAAATATGAGCTTTATCAAAGCTTTTCAATTCAACCAGACACAAAACACATCACACACCTTTTCAAGCACATCAAACTCTTCGACACTTTTTAATCCTGTTTTAATACGATTTATGATGCGACGGATGTGTCGTTAACGTCGGTAAGTTCAGTTTTATTCGCAATATGACTTAAGATTATTTCATGCAAACAGAAATCTCGACAACACTCCTGAACGCAGTCCGCTGGGTGCAGTGAAAGGTGCAGTTGAAAACGAAGAAAGAAACAGAACAGAAAGATAGCCGTATCACCGAAAGATCAACGCTTTACAGCCGCACTGACACCCAGACTTACACGTTTCTTTGTCTTGGCGATGACCGTGGATGGGTCCTGCTCCTTCGCTCGGATAAGGGGGGTAGAGACCCACCAAGAAGCTGCAAAAGATGGGCCTGGTCTCTCACGCGGACGTTGTTCCCTCCGACTGTGGTTTTGCAGAACACCTGCCCGCGCCGGGAGAACACCGACGCTACTTTCGCTCCGTGTTCTGGTTTTCTTGCAGCGAGAAGATACTGGTACATCTGTTGCCTCTCAGGAATGAGGGATTCCGAGATAAACAGTGGTGCCGTCTTGGGTCCACTGGGCGTTGCTCCTCTTCCACTGGTGTTCCGCGAGAACAACTCGAACCGACGCTCATAGACGATGTCCCGCACAGGTCGGCGCACGAATTTTACAATGACTTTATTGTCATCCTGCAAGCGATGGGCAGCCTGAAAATCCTCGCTTTTCACATCCAGTCCATGGAACCGGCTATTGAGCACGCACGCAGCCTTCGGTGGGATGTCCTCATTGGCTGAACGCTGGCCAAAGTCGTCGCATGTAAGTATGAGTGACGAGAGGCGTCGGTTGTCATTGTCGTACAGTGTTCAGGTCCAGTCCTAAAATTAGAGTGTGTGTCACGAGCGTATGTGTGTGCGCCAGGAATCCGTTTCGTCGGTTTGAGCGAGTGTATATAACTAGGATAAAATTAGAATGCACGGTTGGTCCCGACGCAGTCTTTTTCTAGCCTCCGACAACATAACACATCGATGGACTGAACCCGGTCCTGCAGATTTTGGTTTTTCTGACTGACGCAAGGCTAGTTCCGTGCTTAGTTTTTTAATCTTCTCATCCTTCTCGAGACTTTCTGATTCCAGGATCTCAATACGTCGCTGAAGCTGTTCGAATTTGGACTCGAATACCTGGATCACGCGATTGTTTCCGGCCTCAATTAGTTTTTCGATTGCCTCGAGTGTCACCGGCGTCGCTTGCAATCGTGGAACGGTTCCACCCGGCGAGTTTTTGCTCTCTTACGCTCCAGTCTTTTTGCCATCTCGGTCACAGATAATTGTCTCTTTCGCACAGAACTTGTGCCATCATTTCCGGAAGCCGCATCAGTAAACACCGAGTCCTGTGCCGAATCTCTCTCACTTTCGGATTCGCTCATATTTCGATATGTTGTACTCACGTTTTGCGAGTTTGTTGATGTCTTCGGTGGCGGCAACTGACACTTCCACATACAACACCCCGTTTTCCTAAATGTACAGGTTTCACGAAGGAACTGTTCACCTGTAAACACTATTCATGAGTATCAATAGACCGCAAGGCCCCTAGCACTGTCCATTGGCACTGCCTGCTCTGCGCCCCGCTCCTCGGCTCACACCGCCTGGCGAGCGCGACCGGGAATAACCTTGCCCCAAGCCGGTCAGGCGCAGACTGATGCATCCACACAGGGCAGTTGAATAACGGGTACTTCAAAGTTTTGTACCTAAAGTGATCAGAATCATAGTTTAGTACCAGTTTTAGTATAGTATACTAGGAATATGCCAAAAATAATACTAGTTTAGTACATTGATATAAGGTAAACACAAACGGCTGCAGCTGGTGACTGTGGTATTTGTTTGTACCCAAAACAGGATGGAGAAGCAGTGCATCACATATGCTATTCGAATTATTTTTCGTGTTGTTTAGTCATGTCGGTATCGAGCAGAGGTGCGATGTCGGCCAGTAGCGTACGCGACCAGTAAATTAATACGACTGCGTAGCGGGCATAAGCGGATCCAGGGTCGCAGATCGGAGGGGCACGTTACGGGGAGGCGCCATCCAGATCAAGGGGGCGGCACTTTTGGCCGACAAAACCTATCATGTGGATGTCAAATTCTACAGCGGCGCGCCGATTCTTGCATCGGGGGGAGGGGGTGCGGTGACATTTCAGGGGGCACCATCGACCCCACAGAGCACCGCCATGAACATTTGAGAGGACGCCGAGGGTTGATTAATTGTCCCTTTTATTAGGACAGGGGCGGATCTAGGCCATACGTTTGGGGAAGGCAATCTCAGGAAACATTGCGAACATGGTGTCGTTTCGATGACAATCGGCTGAAAGTGGGTACAATTCAGCCACTTTGGGGACCATGGCAGGGGCGGATGCAGAATTTTCTCAAAAAGAGGCTCGGTTTTCAATTGTAGGGGCCCCCGCTCGTGGTTATCATTTTTCATAAATTGGGCGTTAAAAGTGAATAAATCATCAGGGTGATGTGTATTTAAACGTACTTATTACATAAAGTTTGATACTTTTGGGGGACTCCAGGCCAGCTATTGGGACCCCCGAGACCAGTATCCGTGGCGTTTGGGCTCCTTGAATTTACCTAAGAAACGCTCACTGAACATAAAGGGAGCCCCCTGCTTCATAGGCGGATCCAGAATTGCCAATCAGGGGAGGGGGCGCCATCCGTTCCGGGGGCACCATTTTTGAACGGTAAAATCTATCAGGTGGGCGGAAAATTCTATCGGTAGGCGCCGATTTTCGCATCCTGGTGGGGATAGGAAGCGACATTTTAGGGGGCACCATCGACCCCTCAGGGGGCGCCGTGACCATTTCAGGGGGCGCCGAGGGTCGATCGGGGGCACGTTTCCCCCTTGTCCCCCTGGATCCGCCTATGCCCTGCGGAGGGCCTTTTGTTGTGCTCAAGGCCAGGCTAACGGTACGCGGTCGCCCTCATCACCTACCATCCCCTTAGATCCGCCCCTGGAACATGACGTATTTACTGCTGGATCCGCCTCTGCACTAGGCAAAAGCATCCCTTAGAGCTAAAAGCATGAAGGGCGCAAAGTTGCATGAATTTCAAGCGAATACATTGTGTTTTGCACATTCGGACTTTATGAAAAGTTTGGCCGCTTCTAGGATTCGAGCCCACGCCTGAAAATGAAACCAAAACATGGGACTGGCTTTCACCGTCTAGCTCTCTGGTTAATGTCACGGCTGGCGGTTTTGACCCCGGAAATGAAAAGAAAAATGTCCTGGCGTCCATTTGAACTGCTTTTCGTGAACCTGCGCGTGGTTTAAGATACCCTACCGAGGCTCTAGATTGCAAGCTTTTTACATGTGTTCCCTATGGACTAGTCGAAAATGCCAGCCGTTTAGTAGAAAAACTTTGAGCCCCCCGGCATCCACTGGCATGGTACGTGCAGGCGGGATTTTATGCAGCCAGCATTTAGTAAGCTTCTGTCTGGGAAGGAATTGAGGCGAGAAGAAGGAGCACGGGATCACCGGGGAAGGGCGAAACTGAGTTACCTCCTGTTGGGCTCTAGCCAAGCCTTTCGGAGCTGCGGCCGCCGATGTGGGTTTGCACGAGTAACTGACGGAGGCGATAGAACGAGGAAAATTTGGTGCGTTAGAACGGCCCGCGGGTAGCGGTTCGTACCGATGTGACCGACGGGGGATCCCATCACTCGCGCTCCCCATCGGTTGCACCCGCAAACGGTAGCGAAGTGTAAGCATGGCTCCAGGTGAATTTGCTTCCTTCTTTTAGCCGGGGGACGTGCAGCCCAGCCTAATTGGTTGGTGATGCTTAGGAAGACCTGAACAGGCTGCCCCCTGCACACGCTTGCACGAATAAGGTAGACCCTTCCACGATCACGAATAGGAGGAATGTGACCTCTAAATACCGCTGGCGTTGGCCGACGGGTCTCTAGCCGTCAGATCTCGGGGACAGCGGAAGGGATATGGAATCGGGGAGGGACTCGAAATTTTGAGGACGAGAGGCGTGGAAGAGGATGGCCCTAGGTCAAGGTATATTATGAGTGCATGCTCAGCGTAAGGATCCAAGGGTCGAAATGCTTACTGAGAGCATCCTTTCCGGATCTGATAGTGAAAACACCCTCTGCAAGGGGCGACGCGACAGGAAAAAGGGAAGATGGTAGGTGGGGGATCGATTTAGGAGATGACGAATCCGAAGAGTGCTGGCATTGGAAAAATATCCGCTCCAAAGAGATGGGGCTCCTGGTGTGCGGTGATATGTCACAGAGATATACGATGGCCGAGGCGAGAGGATAGTATAGCTTAGGTGGCCACGGTAGGGTGGGTCGTAAGGGCAGGTAGTTTAGGGGGCTACGGAAGGATCGGTAGGAAAAGGGGAGGGGGAATAGGAACCTTATGGCGATAGATCCGGGGGGAATTTATAGTCAACGGGCACAAAAAGGGGCGGGGAGAGGATGGACGGTTTCGATGCCGCTTCTATGCTGGTAACACTTGGCGTACGGGTGGCTAAAGGGCAGAGGTGCAGAAACTTGCCAACTCGGCTACCGGAGTTTGTGACACATTTACGAAAATTGAGGTGCATAATTGTGACAAAATAGCGATCCTGACTGTCAGTCCCGTCCGCCGACCGAGCAGGTCGCTCCTTCAGAGCTCCGTCGCCGGGCCGCGAAACCCCAGCGCTGAGTGCGAAAGTGTCTGATACCAGCGATACTAGTGACATAAAGGTGATACTAGCTTTATATTAATTCAAGGCGGAGGGTGGTACGTACTGTGAGTGAAGAAAAAAGCAGGGAAATGAGCGAAGAACTGAGGAAAACGATTGCAGCTTGTTTGAAAGATCCCGAGTTCGCAGTTTTCCTCAGAGAGGAAGTAATGAAGCCGATTGTGAAACAAGCAGTGGAATCAGTGATAGCAGAAAAGGACGCCGAGATAGCCGGTTTAAAGCAACGAGTAGTGTCGCTGGAGAGTCAATTCAACGACCTTGAACAATACTCTCGGAGAAACTGCCTAAACATCAGTGGCGTCACGGGAGCAGGCAGGTGAAAATACTGATGAACTTGTGATGGCAGTGGCGACTGCGGCGGGAGTGACTGTCCGCCCCGCAGACATCGACAGAAGTCACAGGGTCGGTAAGAAACAGGAGGGTAGAAATCGCCCCATCACGGTCAAGTTCACTAATTTCGGCACCCGGGAAAAGTTATACGAAAACAGGAAAGACATGAGGGCCTCTAGGTGCATCCTGCCTGCAGCTGTAGTCACCAACTGCTTCATTTCGGAAAACCTGACACCAGCCAACGCCCGAGTCCTGTACATCGCCCGTAGGCTGCGACGTAGTGGACGACTGCATTCGGCCTGGACCAACAACTGCCGCATAAAAGTTCGTCTGAACGCGGATGGGGAGACCTCAGTGATTCGGAACATAGACGACCTGCGCGAGTTAGTGGGAGAATCGCCGGAGTTCGACATTCAGCAGACCACCGCGACTCCAACCCCCCGTGTTTCGACGGCTGAGTCCGACCCTGCCACCAGGCACGGCGCAGCGGCAGCGAGCGAGGCCGGCGCCCGTGGCGGTGGGCAGAGCCGCCAGACCAGCAGGTACCGTAAGTAGTCATGACCTTCCGTGATTGGCGGACAGTTGTGGCGTGACCAGTGGCTCACAACTTACGTGCGGGATCCATGCCGCCCCACTCCCATACTACTCTGTGATTGGCGGACAGCAGTGGCGTGACCAGTGGCTTACAACTTTATCCGGTCCACCATTCAACAGCACCGTGCTGTGTGACGTTGATCTCATCCTACCTTGTAATTGGCGTCAAGCGGTGGCGTGACCAGTGGTTTTCAACTCTATTCCGTCCACCATTGAACTGCACCGTGCACCCGATTCTAGCCAAAACTAACGCCATCTATCTAGCCCTCAACCGTAAGTTTGCACCTGAGTCTAAAGATGTCACTGTCGCACTGATTGTCCTACGTTGAACCATAGCAGGGAAGTTAAATTCGGCAAGATGCAATCCTTTAGTGAACTATTAATGCTCCTTTTGCGGATACCATAAATCTTCCTTTTCCTTTTGGAATCAGCGTAGTGCATTATTCTCTTTTAAATTATTTGCTGCCATTCTAGTCGTTCACCATTTTGTTTTTCGTTGCGACATAAGTGTTCCTCATTTTCCGTTTGTGGCAATAGGCCTTCCATTTCCAGTGCGTGCCACCCGCCGCCCAGTGCGTTCTCTTGTGTAGCCCCCTGTTCTGTCTGCCGACTACGACCTCTCCGCACCACCCCAGTCGGAGAAATGCCCGCATAACTCAGCCAAAATATGTATATGACTTGCCGATGTCTATGTGCAACTCTTCGCTCTCCCGGATTTTGCCACAGCGCCATCTGTGTATTGCGGATCCACAAACAGCTTCATATCGATGGTGTTGCGTTCCTTTGACCGTCATCAGCCCCAGTGTCTCGTCAAATAATCACTCTGGCTTATCACAAGTGCAGAACCATCGTGACATTAGAATTCATATACTTTTAACTCTTTTAAAGGACGGGGTTGAGGTCAACCCCGGGCCCTTGAGCAATTTTGTAGTTTCCCACGTAAACATTAACAGCATAACAGCACCTGATAGGCTCTCTGAGGTTGAACAGTTCGTTGCTTCCAACGAGATTGATGTTTTAGCCCTTAGTGAAACAAAACTTGACGAAAAAAGTCCACCCGTGCCTCTACACCTTACGTGACTTCCATGCTCCATTTGTAAAACACCGCGACAGACATGGTGGAGGAGTTGCATTGTTTGCTCGTAGTACACTTCCAGTCAAACGTCTGACTGAATTTGAAAGTCCAGATGAAGAATGGATTTGGATGATGGTTAAAGTAAACAATTTAACACTTATAATCGGCTGTGTTTACTTACCCCCTAACCTCCCCGTCAGCAGGCATGATGAGTTTATCGACCATGCAATTGACACTGTAAGTAGGGTACAGGCTTACTCGCCCGACGCTGTACTGGTCTTGGGTGACATGAATGTAGGCAATATTTATCTCAGCAGCCCTCCCGCAGACAATAGTGGTATCAGTAGTCTCGATAACAAATTACGCGACTGTTTTGAAGCGCTCAATCTTGATCAAATCATCAACGAGCCAACCCGCATCCAAGGCCAAACAAGAAATCTAAGAGATCTGCTATTTGTCTCAAACATTAGGATGATAACAGACAGTGGCACACTTTCTCCCTTTTCAGAAATAGACCATATCCCAATTTTTGCGGCTCTTAACGTAGAAAAATTGTGCCTACACCCAGTTATAAAGACATATGGGACTACAGCAAAATTGATATCCAGGCATTAACTCGGCAGCTGCAGGACACTAATTGGGATACACTTCTAGACCGCGACATTGATGAAGCAACAATTAGTGTAACAAACACTATCATTGAGGCGGCAAGGATATCTTTACCAACCAAGCGAATTCGAATAAACAAACAACGTAAACCGTGGGTCACAGGCGAGTTGTTAAGAGCAATAAGGAAACGCAATAGACTTTTCCGCGTAGCAAGAAACAGGGACACGGATGTAGACTGGCAGCGATGGAAGGCTCAAAGAAATTATGTCACAAGTCTAAATAGAAGCACCAGAAAAGCCCATATCAATCGTAAAGTGAGAATGTTAATCGAATGCAGACATTCACCTTATCAATACCACAGAACCCTGAAAGATATTATAGGGCATAAGCGCGACCACAACCTGCCACCCCTCGTCCGCGAGGACGGCAGCATAATTGCTGACGATATGAACAAGGCGACTCTGTTAAACAAATACTTTGCATCACTTTCTGAGCTGAGTTTGAACCCTGCAGGCATTCCTATGATTAGCATAAATGAGCGTACAACAGCATCGCTAGATAGCATTATTATCACACAAAGGGAAGTCTTAAGTGTTTTAACCCTCGTTCCCCACCGGGGGGCCATCGATGGCCCCCCTAAGGTTTTTCCAGGATAGCAGAAAAACGACGAGGCGCAGCACCGCGGTTGAGGGCTCTACCTCTCACTGCATCATTTTCCCATCATCCCTGAAATTTTTTACCCCGGGTCACCCAAGGTTAGGGTCACCAGACGAGGTCAACCAAGGTCACCTCACTTCACCTTTAGAGCTCTGTAAGAGCTACATTTCAAAGTCGATCGATTTGAAACTTCCTACACTTCATGACCACTCCAGGGTCTACAAGGTGTATATCCGGGATTTTTTCGATTTCGTGCCCTGAGGTCAGGTCACGAGGCGACCTCTCCCATTGGAAAAGCATGGGGAAAAGCTATTTCATGATATAAAAGCCACAAAAATGATTGCAAATACTCAGACTGCTCAGAACAACGTTTTTGGACACCCTTTCACAGATCCCAGGGGTCATATTTGCCCTTTGACTTTTCCAAGGTCATCCAAGGTCACCAGAGGTCAAAAGCAGTATTTTGACAATAACTTTTGACCTAATTAAGCTAGAGCGGCGAAACAAACACCATAGTGTTTGTCTTGTCACTGGCTTTCATTTGATATACGGCAAGGTCACTTTTTGACCTTTCGTGACCTCAGGTCATATTAGGTCACGAGGTGACCTCTGGCGGTCAAACCACTGGCGGGAGTTCTTTACGTTCCACATAGCGGAAAAAGTACTGGCATTTTGCTATCAAATGTACTTTACCAGGCCTCAATAGCTCTAATGACATAAGAGTTATGCCCAATTGGCTTAATCATTGCATATTTGAGTGAAAATAGCCGATCTTGACCTAATTTGACCTCTGGAGGTCAAACCATTGACCTGAGCACTAAAACATGCGAAGTAATTTCTTACTGAATTCACGCGAGCTTTCTATTGCACTTTGCAGATTTGCGCTAACGCCCATATTTTCGGAGTTAGAGGGGGGCCATCGATGGCCCCCCGGTGGGGCGAAGGTGGCGCCGGACCCCCGGTGGGGCGCGGGTTAAATTCACTCGACGCAAATAAAGCTTGCGGTCCTGATGAGATCCCACCCCGTATTTTAAAGATGACTGCCTTGCTGATATGTGAACCTTTAGCCAAATTATTCAACAAGTCCTTGCGCCTAGGGAAGTATCCGGGCTGCTGGAAAAGGGCGGTAGTCCACCCTATCTTTAAGAATAGCGGTTCTCCCTCAGATCCCAAAAATTATCGACCAATTAGTCTTCTCGCCTGTCTATCTAAAGTTTTCGAAAAAAATAGTCTTCAATCACATATACTCTCATATTACCCTGCACGGGTTATTGACAGATCGTCAGAGTGGCTACCGTCCCGGTCACAGCACTCAACTTCAACTAGTTTACTATGTACACAACATTTATTCGGCCCTTGATAAGGAATGCGACTTCACTGCTATATACTTAGACATCTCAAAATACTTCAATCAATTCTGACACACCGGCCTTCTCACAAAATATACATTCGAATTCGGAATCAAGGGCAATGTTTTAGGATGGCTGGCATCTTACCTGCGCGACAGAACTCAAGTAGTGAGAGTAGGGTCAGCTATTTCACCACACGAGACGATAAATGCAGGATGTCCCCAGGGATCTGTGTTGGGCCCCTATGCGCATTGCTCTATTTGAACGCCCTGTCTAGGAAGACTAAAAATGAAATTCTTTTCTTTGCGGACGACTGCACAGTATTTGGCTCCCACAATTCGAAAAACACTGAAGAATTTCAACGAAGCCTGCAAAATGACCTCTCTGAAATCGAAAAATACGGCAGCGACTGGGCGATCTCATTCAATCCAAGGAAAACGATCCAACAAAACTTTTCTACAAAACTCCACCCTCCCCCATCTCCCCTGTACATTCGCAAACCCAGCTTATTCCCTGTGTAGACAGTCACAAACATCTTGGACTAGTACTCTCCAAAGACCTACGTTTCCACGAGCACATCAATAGTATTGTTAGGAAAGTCAACCGTGCCCTTAGCCCTCTCAATCCCATTGCTAAATACATCCCACGTCGTGATCTTCTGCAAGTCTATCGAACATATATTCTCCCCATTTTGACTATTGCGACGCGGTTTACGATGGGCACCTAACCACACACGATATCCACAGACTCGAAATCCTACAAAATAGAGCGGCTAGGCTAATCACAGGTACTCCATATCGCTCATCAGCCTCCAAATTAAGACTAGAGTTGGGTTTAAGTGACCTTTCGTCTCGCAGAGAGAGACATAGACTCATTCTATATTGTTCACTACATCTGCCAAACTCTACCCTTCCGGAATATTCGAAAAACATGCTGACCAACACTAGACGTCGCGACACAGCCATGACCCTCCGTAATTTTTCTCAACAAACTCTTCCTCGCAACAGGACCGGGCGTTTCCAGAGGTCTTTCATTCCGGCAACAACTAGGTCCTGGAATCGGCTTCCTGCTGAAGTGAGAGCTATTACCTCCATAAAAGTATTCAAACAAGAATTATCTAAAAGGCAGTTAGTTAAACCCCCACCAATTTTCTACTCCACCGGCTGCAAAAATGGCAACATTCTACACACCAAATTAAGAATCGGAAGTTCGGCACTAAATGCGCATCAGTTTGATATTCAAAAATGCGACTCTCCAACCTGCAGGTGTGGAGAAGGAGCAGAGACTTCCCTTCACTTTTTCACTGCATGTAGTCCATACAACCAGGAGCGAGCCATCTTGAGGCGCGACCTGTCCAGAGTACTTCATAACTTCGCCTTACTACCTCACAAAGACAAACTGGATATACTTATTCATGGGAAAGGCCTGACAGCGAAGGAAAGCGAAGTAGTGGCAAAACTAGTTCAAAATATATAATCAAAACACAAAGATTCTCCTTTTAATACCCTCAGCTGTGGTGCGGAGGTGGTGCGTTAGCGCGGCCAGGCCGGGGTCGCTCAACCTAGTCGACCTGCTGGGTGTGTCGGGTCTGTTTTAACTGTGTGGTACTGTGTTTAAGTGTGTTATGTGTGTTTTGTGTTGATATATGGACCTGCTTTTTGTTCCACCAACAAGAGGTGCCTCGATTCATGCTCGTTGGAGCATTTGCACCAATTGTGGTTCGTTTGTACTGTTTTTCGGTTATAAAGCAAATAAATGTATTTTGACTTGACTTGACTTGATGGCTCAAGATCAAAACCCATATTTTCGAAATAGAGAATGAAGCGTGTAGGGAATATTTTAACTTAGCAGCTCTGTTCTTCAATTGCACAGCGTACCATTAGTAATGCAATATTGGTACTGTGTTCAGTTTCTACTAAAACGAGGGACCCCGCTGCAGAAAACCCGCAAACCGCTGTCACAGTTGCCAGATTTTAACATGCAGCCCAATGGGGCTGATTGTTAGTAGTTTGCAGAAAGTTGTCGCCTAGATACCGGAAATGTGACAGTCAATTTTTTTCGAGAAATACACGATTGTGGGCATATTTAAGGCATTAACGATAACGCAGATACTTTATTAAGTACTTCTCTGTCCATTTTTCAGGTTAAATCATATTTACAGTTTGAGTGTCTTCGATTTATTGGCCCATATTTCTTCGAATTTAGTATTAAGTACGCCTAAAAGCTACTAATAAAAGTACTAAGTGAGTGAGAAAAATAAACATAGCTGGGCAGCAATTCTACTTAAACTGCGCAACAGCGACAAGACAAGTTAGAAATGTTTATGTGATGTAGAGCCTGCCAAAAAATTAAACAGGCGGGAAGCCACTTATTTTGTTGAGGGCATATTCATTAGGTATATTTAAGATAAGTGCAGGCTAAAACTAGCTAGAACAAATATTGCTGCCCATGGCTAATCTAAGATGAATGTAGGCTATTGTAAGACTGATGCACTTTCCCATATCAAGCTTGGTTTTTCATTCCATAGTCTGCTTGTGCCTTAGTTTATTTGTGCCTCTAGATTGGTTAGATAGATTTGGAGCTGGAGGAAGTTGGGAGAGTTGGCGCCAGCAACAGGCTGGCAACAACAGTGATTCAGGTGAGTTTTCATGATCAAATTATCATATCAATATTGTACAGATAGCAAATGTGTGCTAATGCAGTCCTCCACAAAGTGTTAACACCTACACTGGAGAGGGGCCTGGAACTAACGTGCACTGGAGAGGGCCGAGTAGACCCCCTTCTTATCTCAGAAAATCACAGCAAATCTCAGAAACAAATAGACTTCGAAAAACGTTGGTTAGGGGGTGTGTTGCTTACTACCAGTGGTGGTAAGCAATGCACAGGACCTGAACTGCATGGAGTTAAAGCAGGATTTTGACTACACTGGATCTTTCTTTGGTATGTGAATTCCAATACCTCTGTACCTATTAGGGCAATAGACATAATTTTACATCTATGCAGGCTAGTTGCCTCAGAGTTTTTACTGCAAAAAGGAATGACTAGGCAGGTAATGATCGTGAGTGGGATGCAAATTTTAAGCATTTGATGTGTTTATAAAAATGCTACCTAAGGTCCACTTTACCAACACATTTTAGGTAGATTCGAATACTATGTTGACATTGAAATTTTTTCCCTTTTGTTGATATGTGAGATAGAAGTTTAGTGGGGGAGGCTGCGGTTAGGGTTCCCAATTGTGTGTACATGTATGCTCCCATTAATAGGTATGTTCCCAATAATGACTATTTTAATGATAATTGCTACATGTAATCATGTGGAAAAGTACCATAATTGGAAACACTCCTTTCAAAATGGAAACTTCTTCAAAAAGGAAATGCATGTCATTGGGGGAAACTGCAGTCAGAGTTGCCAATAATAGTTATGACCCCAATACTGAAAAAATGACCCATAATTGGAAATTTTCCTTCCAAAAACAAAAACGTTATCTATAAATGAAAACTTACTACTTTCATGGTGTAATGGTTTGGTGCTAGAACCTTGTCTGCTGCAAAAGTAAGGGACAGGTAGAGGACATTCAGCATATTGGAAATAGTATTCAAGTATACAATTATTATTTCCAGCTCTGTGTGACAGAGGAGGCATACGTCGCATTGAGTTTGTGACAGCCAGCATACTTTCTGCACCTCTGCTAAAGGGGCCCGATATCGTGGGTGGGGTTGGGGGCCGATGGGACCCTTACAATCAGGAAGGGCTGCAAAGCCTGGCACTAGCTGCATTCCATTCCTGGAGCCCAAGGGTATTTAGTGGGAGTGTCAGGACAGACTCACCCGTCTGGAGGACTCAGCCAAGTGAGCCGACATTGCCCGCTTTCCACCGTCAACTGGCCTGCCTCCTGACCGCGCACGCGACAAGCACGACCTCTCTCACATACATTTAGTGTGATGCTGGGAGCGGGTGCGACGTCGTCACCACTGTTGAGCGGGTCGCGGCCACAATCCTGCCGCACTAGCTGACCATCAAGAGGGCGGCCCGCACAGTAACGACAACGACACCTGACTCGCACTGAGCGACGCGCCCCGTCACAAAAATAATATCAGCCTTTTGCTGTATTCCGAAAATTCCACGCCTCCTTCCCAGTTGATACATGTTGTGCGTGTCTCTGGCAGGTTAAAAATAGCAACCTCATAGGGGCTGGACGTCAATGCTCTGTACAGCTTGGTAGACAGCACGTCCTCGGAAGATGCCTGGAGCTCCCGACAAAAAACAAAATGTGGACATCTGCCTTGCAGCGATGAATGACACTATTTTATCAACTCCACAGCAGAAGGGTATCTTCATGCTTTCTTGTACGCGCAGACTTAAAGAACACCAATGTCGACTGGATGTGATGCGGCAAGTTGGAAAGCTCATCAACGTTGACGGCATAGTGGACTGGGGACAGGTCCTGTGTTCGCTGGCTGGAGGGCAGCTGTCTTGACGGCGTTAAGAACGCTGAAGAAGAAGCAGCCTTCGCCACTTGCCGCTAATGGTACTGATCTTAACATGGGGATCATTGGATCAGCCATCAGCCTAGCTGGAACCTCTACAAGTGTGGTGGATGATGGCGTCAGCACCATCGACAAGCTGTCTCTGCCTTCGGAAGCGGAAAGCGGTGTCCCTGATGGAACAACTGAAACTGTTCCAGTCAGCAATCAGCTGTATGGTACGAGCGACGGGCGAAATCAAGGCTGACGGCACGGTGGACTACCGCCATGCCCAGCAGCTGGTCTCAGAGTACCGGGGAGATTCGGTGCTGAAGAAAGTGGAGGCAGCTGTAATCGAAACGTGTCGGAAGCGAGGCATAACAGATGGCGAAGCATATCTGAGGTGTCACGACAGCAGTGCGGCCTACGCCTGCAACTCCTTCAAGAGCGTACCTCTTTGTGCTGTTTAGGGGTTAAAACCACCCGAGATGTAAGAATGGAGGCCGGGTGGCCCAGTGGCTTCATTGTCGTTTTCAGATCGGACAGCATGGATTAACACGCGCACCGACGGGGGTTTGAGCCACCTTCACTTTGACGGGGGAGGGTACCGCCCCCCTCCTACGATCTCGAGAACCATGCTAGATAGCGAGAAACGATAAACAGAATCGGATAGCTCATTCAATTCACTATAGAAAACATTGGAACCATTTTTTGTTAGGTCAAATTTGGAGTTCACGACAGGCCAAGGCATGCTAACTGAGGAAATAACATGGCGAATGCAGGTTTCCAGTCATTCCGTCTGAACTGGTAAAGAACTGGTAAACTAGTAAATTAAACAGCCATGCCTTCGTTATCCAAAAATCTGATTCTCCATTCTGCGACTGTGGATACCGGAGAGAGGATACGCATCACTTTTTCCTCAAATGCCCAAAGTATATAATTCAGAGCACCACCCTCATTAGGGGACTCAGCGTCAACCTGGGTACGGGGTTCGCCGACCTACCGGAAAAAGAAAACTTCTGATTATCCTACACGGTCAAAGTAGTAACGAGGAGAACCACCTGTGCGGTAGCCAGAGAAGTTTTTAAATTTCTAGAAACCTCGAAACGCTTTTCTGTGACTGGCACCGGCACCTGAAGAGCACTATAACCTTGTTAGCGGGTGCAGTCGGAGCCCAAGGCGGCGAACAAGACCCAGAACCGGAAGTGAATGAAAAACTGCATTGTTGTTGTAGAAACCTTCCGAACGGCGCCTCGAATTAAGCGTCCACGGACGCTCTTGCGCCAATCGGGAAGATACAATATTTGGTCTTTATCGTTCATTGTATGTGATGGAAAATATATGTGATGATGACGATGATAGAGCAAAACAATCTGGACCATTAGAATTTTCGCAGCTAGCCAAATCGAATGACGTATTGGACCTTGCCAGGTCAAATCAATCAGGTCACATTTAGGATTGGTTCTTGACCTAAGGTCAGGTATACATAATTGGGAACGATCGTGTCATTATATGTATCGCCTGACTCCATGTGTGAGATAATAAAGATTTTTAATCAATATAGAAAAAACGAACGAATAAAAGTCCTCAACACATCCATCTATCAGAGACACTCCTTTCCATTCTTCTCAATAATAAAACTCTGATTATAACTTGCACTCTTCTGTTTCAATTCATGTTTGGAGCCTCTTCTCTATTTTTCGGTATGGAAAATGGCAAGACAGGGATTTAGGAAATATTGCGGTGCGTTTGTATCATTACAGTGATGTTAAAATAAACTTGCATGATAATATTAAAGGATGTCTGCAGATTTGCTACGTCACAGAAAAGACTCGACTCCCCTAGTCGTTTGCAAACTAAGAAATGTAGACGCAGTATGAAGCAGTATGTTGCTTACAACCTGATATCTTCAGTGGCATATAATCCGTTGACCTTAGGTCCGTTGCGACCTTTGTGAGGTCACTGGTGTGACCCCGAACACGCTGAGTCATCGTTAAAGTAAAACGCGACGAAACTTTGCGCCTTTTATTAACGGAACGTCGCAGAAGCACGTTTGAACATTTTCAGTATTCCGGAGTGCGCAGAGGTATGCCAAAAAAAATATTAATAAGACCACCTTTGGCAGCCTCACATAACCTAACGAGTGCAGCTTACCCCAGTAAGCGAGCGGCTGCGGCACGGCAGTAAAACCTGCTCCAATACGGTAGAAGGTTTCTGCATATGATATTCACGTGTCAAATAAGGTCATTTCTGGTCACTGACTTTGAACGAACTAGAAATATCATTGTCAGTGACCCAGCTGATGAAGTCCAGCTATGCGCGCGATATAGCCTAGATGCTGAAAGATGCAAAGTTATTGACCTAAGTCTAAACGCGGCTTAAGATTTTTACCACATGACGACCAAAAGTCGCAGGTAAAATTGCAGCATGAACCTGGAAAGGGGCTCAGTATAATACGATTGGGAGAATGTGAAGGTATTCTCAACTTTATCCACACAAATACAGCATTTAATTTCTGTTTTTCCCCATGTAATTCCAATGGAGCCGGTCATGGTTCCGTACTTCACCTTAGAGTCATCGATATGAAAAAATCCCGGAATTTATGCAGTGGCACTCAGTAGGCCCATTATGCTGGTATACGTTTCAATCCGATAGATTCATCCATTGCTTACTTATGCCACCTCAAACATTTTTGAGGGTGAGTCCCTGAAGCCTGCACTGGTGACCTGACCTGCGATGACTTAACCCCAAAATTCTGAGGAAATTTGCCAAATTGATCAAGGATAAGGTGTACCAAGTACAGCAGTGCTTCGCGCCTTTTTCGATGCTGCCGGAAAAACCCGAAGGCGGGAATGTTTAAACACCCCATCATGGCTAGGGTTAAGTACAGCGCGACACGGATAGGACACCTCTCTTAACAAATAAGATCGACCCATTTGAAGAAAGTACGGACCGTATTCCTAGACCGTGCAAGCTATTGAGATGCCCTTGGAAACACTGATCAGCCCGATTCACGGTGGGTTAGAGGAATGATACACATACAAAGACTGTCCACAAAGGCTAAGCAAATTTGCCCATGCACGAAACTGTTACGCCAGAGTCGAATACCCTCCTTCTTGGGAGTATCCAGCGCTGCAGGCTCACTAGAGTATTCAGCGGCGTGCTGCGGTGTATTGACTGGTGGAAGTCAATACGGCTCGATAACGCAGGCGATCCAGCATATTTTAAGGAGATGAGGGCTGGTGGGCGCACGGCCGAAAGGGCGCATTTTTCCATCAAAGGGGCACTTGAAGAGAGGCAAAACAGGGGCACCTGAAAACAAATGTTTTGCAGGCATTTTCTTTTTAATTAAAGAGGAATACTTCGAAGCATACTTGTACATGCATACCTGCATAGGCGGCACCAGATAATCTAGTTAGACATTGCTGTAACTACAAATAAAACTCAGCAGTAAAGTTTTCTTAAAATCTATTTTGTGAGCATTTATAAGCAAATTTATTTTCCAATTCTTAGTACGCCTCCAGTAATTCAGTCTTTTCATTACTTCCTCATTTCCCATTGATCGGCCAGCAAGATTTTTCCAGTCAACTAGGTTGTTCTTCGTTGTTGACTTTAACAACAAAGTTCACTCGACTTCATCCAAGAATAACATTTATTTTAATCGGGTTGTTACCACACTCCAGAAAAGTGTAGTCACACCAAAAGCCATGCGCACGGGTAGGACGATGGCCCAATTAACGTATCCAACGTCCCATATGTTCTGATTTCACACGGCTTGTGTTACGATAAGTAATCACTATCAAAGCCTTTAAATTAGTTCTCCACATCACCGGGCATCACGCTATGAATATGAAGACAAAAATCATTAATGACGACATATGAAGACAATAATCATTCTAAAAATTGACATCTTTCGTAGTCATGCCCAGAAAGCACAACGAGTCTCCGTATCTAACGAGATGATCAAGGATGAATGATAACTATCAAGATCTCAAATGATCATGAGCAGGTGATAAAGTTCCTCTGTGCGGAATGGTTCTGTTTTGGCTACCAAGCAAACTAGCCTGGCTGGTTTCCTAGCTCTAAATCAGTAGGCATCTCGATGGAAACAATTACCTGCAAGAACAATGGCATTCACTCACCAGGCTGCTTGCCTCTAGGTTTTGTTCAATGACTGGTCTAGCGAGCGGAGCGTCCTGCCTTCTCAGTTGTATCTATATATTCCCCTCTTCCCTGAAGAATTTTGCGACGTAGGGGCGACGAGCGTACGTATCAGGACCAAGGGCACCTTAGCGACGCTCACATGACTCTAAAACGCATAACTGCAGGTCGCAGGTCATGGTTTGTATTCCGACTCCATTCAGGTGATGGACATTCTGATTGTTCAGGTCGACTGGTCCATGGATGTTTTGTGGTCATCCACAATGACGTTGTATTTTTTAGCGATCCTTTCAGTCTGCATAGAGTGTGGTGTGACGGCGGCGAGTGTCGCCAGCGTCTTCTGGACTTTCCCCGCTGGTAGACGTGAGGGCTTCTTGTGCACTGATGTTGCACAGCCAACGTCATTTCCTTCGGGCAGATGTGGAACTTGGCTAGTAATTTTGTCCCATTGATCACAAGCAGAATCTGTAGATGCCGATGAAGACCCTGGAAAGACAGAGTCAGAATGCTGGCTACGTCGGTGAGGAATGCGCTCAGATGGGTTACATTGACCAATCGCTTCATCTTTTCCAGTAGCTCTGTCTAGTCATCGCTCATCCTTTCGGAGAGGTATTCTTCAGCTACTGTTACGACTTGTTTTGCCCCCTTCACTGCAGAGCTCGTAGAATACAGACCAGTACGTGCCCGATATTCCGGCCCCCAAATTCGCCATCAGTAAGCTGACTCATCCTTTTTCCTCCCGTTTTCCGGGGAAGGGGCCACTCTGCATAACCTGGGTTTGAACATTTGCATCCTGAAAGTAGTAATGACGTCACTCATCATCAGGTCATTGGCCTGTGGCTGCTTCTGCAGCTTTTGGAAGATGTCAAAGACATCTCCTATTAGGGCTATCAGCCACGCCCCTTACGAGGGATCCCAGATCCGAATATACCCCATGGCCTCAGTCATCTCTCAGTCTTGCAGGCTCTGGTTCCACTCAGCTTCCATTCCGGAGCCTGGCTCGGCTTCATCATCCGCCAGACCTCCTGACAGCCTGGGAGGTTGTACGGCACCCGCATCAACTAGTTGAAGCTGGTGCTGAGCAAACCACTACTTCGTGATGTCGCAGGAACTCCCGCGGTTTCGCCATCACAGCTTCTAGTTTTCTTCTTACGATTCTTTGAAGTTCTGACGTAGGTGGCCACTGCCTTTATATCAATTGCTCAGGGTCGCAGCTCAGCGACGGTGGCCATCAGCGCCTCGATAGCCAAGTCTGACCGGTGAGCATGGCACCGCCCGATCAGCAACTGTCGGCCGAGCTGGTCCTGAACCCGCCTCCACAGCCCACCTTTCTTGCCCGTGTTTGCCGCTTCCCACATCCGTTGTGAGGCCCGATAGCTTCTCTACATTCTCTGTTCCACAAACTTCTAATCCTCTATTTACTGCCTCCGAGAGAGCTAGGCTTTACCATTTCTGTTCCGGCAGGCACTATGTCATGAAGACATTACGAGATTGCCGTTGGGCAAGATCATCCTAGCGTTGACAATTTTGTGAGTCTTTCATCTGAGAGTCCACACTACCAACAATCTGAATTGCAAAACGTCACGCAGCTGTCGAGAAGAGCGTCTTCGGTTTGAATGACTCTTCCTCGCAAACTGCTTCCATCATCTGTTTGTACATGGCCGGATCACGATGGTACGCAGGTCACTGGACGATGGTGAGAACGACGATAAGTCACAGTCGGGGCCTTCATCATGCATGCGACTGCGATAAGCGTATCAGCCGCCATTGTTGTCAGTGACTTCGCTTCGGCCAGGAATTGACAGAGGGGGTCATCAACGGTGCATCGTTGTAGACATCATGCATTAGCCTTACCAGTCCATCTGGCAATTGCGCATCCTGCCTCCGAAAGGCCCGTAACCAGGGATGTTTTGCGTCGCATACCTCCCACTGTTTGGCGAGGTTTAAGCAGGACAGAGAGACATGTTGTGGACTTCTGGGAAGAAGTGATCGATGATCTTTTCCAATCTATCCTTGCCATCTGCCCCTAACTCCAAGTGCAATTGGCACTGTTCCGTTTTTGCTGACCTTTTTCGCCTCTGAAACGCACGTGCAGCAAATAGAGCATTTCACATGAGTTCTCTTCATGCGTACTTGTCGTAGGAAGGATCTCTAATTCCGGGAACTTCCGAACAATTGCTGGTATGTGCAGGCGCACCCCTCGGTACATACTAGTACCCGCTCCTGTTACGCCCTTGACGGTGTTGTTCCCCTGAGATAAGTCAGGTTCCCCGGGTTCCCAGCCTCACCTCCGATGGCTTCGCGGGGAAAGAGGTGACTTAGAGCATACTCGTCGGCATTTATCCATTCAGGCGAGAGCAGGATTGCTCCCCTGCCTCACCTCCGAAGAAGGATTTGTAGGACAAGGGCGACAGGAAGGGTCCCCGTCAGGGATTGTCCCTTCAGTTGAACTGGACTGACTGCTCCTTGCCTCACCTCCTGGTAGGCTCTGTCAGATCAGGTGATTATGATCGCTCCCTTCAGGTTTCACCATTTCAGTTGAGCAGGATGAGTTACTCACTTTGACTGTGTGGCATGCTCTGGGGCAGGGATGGTTAGAAGCGCTCCCGTCTGGGCTTTGCTCCTTCAGCTGAGCCCGATTGGCCATCTATTTCGCCACCACAGGGCTCTCTGGGATGGCAGGGAAGGATCTTGGCTGATCCCTTTTTTCAGAATGTCCGTCTTCCATCACGTTTTTTAGGGAAAAAAGTCAGACATTTTCATGCATTTAGAGGCTGCCACCTGACGCTCCTCGCGCTTCCTCTTTGAGATTCTTTCGGCCCTTGGCATGGGAATTGCAGGTTTTCAGAGCTTGAATGAAAGCCTGAAAGGGAAGGAGGCAGACAGGATTAAGTGGGAAGAGAAAAAAACTACAAAAAATAAGTGCATGGACAGGAAAGGATCATGCCGCCCTGAATAGATTTTAATACAGTCAGCTGGACGAACAAGAAAAGAATAGGAGTGCTGATGAACAAGAAAATGGCATGGACAGGAAGCAATGTAAGGGCCTTGGTAGACAGACACACAGGGCGGATTAATTCAGACCGGAGAGAACAGTTATGCGTTGACGGACAGTTAAAGGGACATTGTCGGCAAGAATTTTGTGTGGCTAGATCAAAGGTTACAAAAGTTGTTTTAGAAGTCATATTCTCATTTTTGCAAATTCAGGCTCAAAATGCCTGAAAATCGGCCTCAAAGTCAACATTTATAGACGACTTTACCGAGTCCTTATGGTAACGATAAAGTGACGTAGCCCCGGCTACCAGCTATCAGTTTATATATGAAAAATGTCAAACATTTTCTTTTAAAGCAGTTCAGTAGCTAAAACCTATAACAACAAAAATTATTCTAAGAAAATATATTTTCCAAAGCCCTTTTGAAGAGAAATATGAGACTTTAAAGAGAAGCCACCATCAGCCAATCAAGAGCCCAGTCCTTATAGGATCTGGTCATGTGGGCTTATCTTCCCATCAATGTGATGTCATTATGGCAGCCGATAGACCTCTCGATATTCACCATTTCAACAACCGCGGCAAACGCGAAGATATGAATACAATTCTATAACACTAATTAGCGCTGCAGTCAGGGCCGAATGCCCTAAAGATTATAATTAATAATTGTTCATTATTCCATGATTGCATTGCAGCTAAATGAATACAATAAAAAGATACAGGTAGCGCGATCCAGAAGAGCCTCCTTTGAGGCATGAAGAAAGCTTTGGGTGGTTTTTCGGACGAGGAGATTGTCGCCTCCCGGTCTCGTAGATCAACATATCGTCAGTAATCTGCACGTAGAATATTTTGAGCCTTTGATGTAGTCAGTCGAGATTTTCTTAGAGGTAAAATCTATGCGTGAAAGTTAATGAACAATTTGAATTTTTGCCATCCATCTTTGCTGGCCACCAATGCTTGTTGAGGTTTTGTGTAGTGAGTGTAG